>JAULBW010054982.1:33248-53144 GCA_032358265.1 Vaucheria bursata
ATGAACTTATTAAATAAGCTCTGATAATAGCATTTCTTTCTCCTTATTGATATACAAAATATGTAGGTGCATTCCAAAGATTCATTTGGTAGGAATCAATGTATGCATATTTTTCCGAAGAATGTATGGTGAAATTTCATGGTGCATCAAACAAAGATAAAAACATCGTGAAATTGTGCTGTTGGCATGCCAATGATTGTCATAGTTTTAAACAGAAAGCCTAAAATCATCAATAAAGATTGAATTATAACAAAATATTGCTTGTAGAACAGTTTTTTAATCAACATGTGCATTCAAAAGATCGAATTTGTATTATTAGGTCGTTCCCTCGATTATAGAGATGGGAGTCCAATATCAGAACTCGGAAAACATGAAAAACGAGGATATACCCATGATCCTTTTTATCTTGGGTCGAGGAATGCTAGCAGCAGTGTAAACCCGTCCGATGTCGATGTTTCACAAATTCCTATAGCTAGATTGACATCGAAAGATCTCGAAGATGAGAATTTTGCAGGGGCAATGACACAAAAACGAAAGAGCAAAAAGCATTCTAAAGCGCACAAGAATAAGGTAATTTTAACTTTTTGGTCGTGTTTTTCGGTGCAGTTGATATTCTATTAATCGACTCTCTACTAAATACTATTTTCTAACATTTGATAGTATTACATTCCACTATCCTCCCCTTGTTGGTGTAAATCGATATATCTAATTATTGAACATGATTCTTGAAAGGTTCTTTTTTTATTTGGTTTGAAAATGAGCTTAATAAGTAGTCATAATATATCGGTTCATGCAAATTTAAACTTCATTGAACACTTATATTTTCAAAAAACATCTATCTTCGAAAAAACTCTTTTTCATATCCCACTTTTTGTGACTTCTCCTTTGTTTGTCCCTTAGAAAAATTCAATTCATTATCTGAAATGCTCATTCGTATCACCACTTTATAAGTGTCCTGTAAAATCTGTCGGCACCACTGAATATATTCGTTGCATCCGAAAATTTTAATTTGACACTAAATGAATTTATCATTTATTCGTTATATCTAAAGTTTACTATGCTAAGTGTATTTTTGATTTTAGGAATATCCTGTAGAGTCAATCAAAGTTGTACCTGAAGATACTATTGTAGTTAGCAGTGACGATGATGCTGGTCACCATCAGCATAGTACGAAACGAATGGGCAGAAAAATGTTTTCAAAATCTCGGTCAATAGATGACACGCATGGCCTCAGTGCAATTGATATTACGACACCCCTTGGAGAGGTATATTACGTTGATTATTCTATATTCCATTTTTTAAATTAAAAGTCTATAAAATGAATTGGAAGTTACTATATATTGAAATGAAAGGTTATTATACATTGAAATAAATGGTAAGTGACTATAGATTTTAAAGAAAGTTTACTATATATAAAATGAGACACCACTCTACATTTACATGAAAGTGAGTTGAAATGAAAAGTCATTATAATAAAGTGAAAGGATACTATACTTTAAAATGAAATGAAAGATCAGTATGCATTGAAAGTAGAAATTAACATAATGAAACGAAAATGCAATATGTTCTTTTATTTTTATATCTCGTAGTATGTGGCTTTTCGTTTACTGCCAAAATTTGAAATTTGTAGTTGCCATTAGATGATAAAAATATAACCCTTGTAAAAACTTCGTTATAGTTTTAAGCAATAATCATTGGTGTTTATTTCTTATATGCATTTGATGAAACAAATGTTAATTGTAGGACGAAAAGATTCCAGAACAAAAACACCGACAAGTCGACATTCGTGTTACAGTTCCTGTCCAATTGCAAGCGAACGAGACTGAAATCGATAAAAAACACTATAAAAAAGAGAAGCATAAACGTTCATCGGGTAAACGTCGAAACAGTCCCCAAGAAGCGACCACCGATTTACTTGATTTGATCGATTTTACTGCCGATTCGGGACCGAATGTTGAGCCTGATCGAACTACAGTAACAGAATTGACAAATGAGCTTTTGAAAGCAGCTCCAACATTGAGTATGTCAAAAATAGGAACTAACAATGGGCTGAAAGGAAACTCAGTCGAAGAAATAGGCAAAAAAGAGCGAAAAAAGGTGAAGAAAGGGTCTAAAAAAAGTGATACCAAAACTGCAGTTTCAAATGAATATTTGTTGATATGATTTGGTTTTTTTGTTAGCTTCATAATATCATGGGTATACTTTTTTGGAATTTTTCTTTTGTGATTTTTACATATCTCGATAATCTTTGAAGAGTTATATGCGGACTTAAACAAACTATACTGTCCACAATATTTTATATTACTAGCATTAATTCGCTTAATCAAAATTGGATACGTTCAAGCAAATCAATGTTAGTAACACCATAAATTAATAACTAGCACTATTTGTTTTACAATATAAATGTACTCAATGATATAGATGGTATGGATTTTATTTTACGTCAACAATTGGTACAACATTCGTAATTCATTGGCTAGTACTAGTAGTCTCTCTAATAGTCATCGTAAAAATTCCAAATCGATCTACAATTTGCTAAAATGAAATATGAAAAATTTCATATAGCAGATTTATGGCCTTTCTAGTTTATGTTTTTTAAAATCTTATAATGACATAATTCAACGAATTTGTTGGACAAGCAGTTGTAACGAAGTGAGTATTTTCTGTGAAGGCCACAAAAAGCTAGTACTAGTTCACATTCGTTTTAGATAGCTTTCCTGGAGTCTTACAAAGCAACAGTGATGAAGCCAAGCAATAGATCTGTACAAACAACTAAAAGAAAAAGAACAATGCTTTGGAAAAACATTCCAGCAAAAAAATATGCAAAAACAATTGTTCTTAAATTATTTATGGCTTTTTATGTAAGAATGCAAAACTATAATTGCATTTAATTCTTCAGTTCAACATATTTTTCTAATCTTGATAAGATCATGGCCAAAAATTCTCAGCAGTTGTTTAAGCCAAAAAAGACTTAACTAAAAATGCTAAGTAGCTGAAAAACAAAATAGCTAGAATCTAAAACAGCTACACCCACAGGATGAAAACTTGCACAGGAAAGTATTTATTGTACCTGTAGATATGTCGGCATGATGTATTATCATATAGCAAACAAGCAAAAGAAATAATTCTTTTGTGTCAAAAATTGCATATTGTGCCCAATTTTAGCTCACTACTAGAGAACTTTGTAGTGAATGAAAATAATCTAGGAATAGTTTTTTGCAAAAAATACAATTTCAATACTTAAAAAAACTGGTGCATTACAGGGATAACCACAAATTCAATACCAAGTACAATTTGGTTTATTGATAAAACTAGATGATCTTGGACTTTACAATTTTGTAAGCATAAATTGTACAATTGTTAAATTAATGAAAAATATATTTTCCATTTCAAGATTCTTGGAGTACTTTTGTTTTTACACTAAAAATGTGCAGCTTTGTTGGTTTAACTGCACCAAATATTTTTTGTTTGAATTAAAATTTGATAAAATGTTTGGATTTTTATTGGCATCTCCAGTGTCAACTTCTTTCAATAGGACATTCAAATTTAAAGAATTAGTTCAATCAATCAAAATTATAATTCAAGCAATTACTATTGCCTGTTCAACACAAAAAATGCTTTTGGAAGAAAAAATTGTCATTTTGTACTTTTTTGAAGTTAAATTAGGTTTATAGCTGCCTTTTTTACTTCTTAGATACTTGGCATGTCTACAATATTCTAATTTTATTTTTGTTTTGCAGCAAAAGCAAATACTGCAATACTGATATCTGCATGAAGGTTGATTTCACAGAGGGAGATAGATTGTGATCAATACATCCAAGGTGGCTGTTCGGATGAAAGGAGAAAAATATAGTAATATGCTATTCTAGTTATACCTTTGTACAAACAATATAGCTCAGTAGAGGAGGCAAAGTCCAATACGTAGCAGAGGGTAAACAAACTGCAAAACAAAAAGATTTAATAAAAATACAAAAGTTTATTAAACTTAAGAAGAGTGAACAAAAATATAAGACTGAATGAATAAATATGTCCCCGCTAGCTCCTGCATTATACCCTCTTGAAGTGCCCTTGAAACCAACTCTTTGGTGAATCTTGCTGAATATTTTATTCTGTAAGTAAACTAATAATTTTTCATTGGCAAACTTGTGATTTTTCTAGATTTTATTGAAGCATCCCTTGAAATTAAGTTCAGCAGAAATGAATCAGAGTAATTAAAGGATAGGCCAAATAAATCAAAGTTATAGGATTAATGACAATTCTAGAATAATATCCAATTAATTGAAGGTCAATCTTGCAGTATTGTGACAGAAGGTAAAGCTGGGCTTGAGGATCTGACCATCGCTAAAGAGGCATCATGGCACGGAACATGTGTAGGTGGAAAAGAAGTGAAGTTTCCACAGAACTATAAGGAATACGACACATGACATTATATGAGGGTGCAGAACAAATCAACCCATTAAAGGATTATAACGAAGGTGTTGACATAAAGGGTTGATATTGGGGTGCAATTAGGATAATAGGTGCAATATAGTAAAAGAGGTGAAAGCTGGGAAATAGTACAGGCAAATATAATTGAAAAATAGGCAAACATAGCTGAGCAGTTATATCATAATAATTTATAGGAATAGCAGGACCAGCAAATATCCTGACATACGTAGTACTTGAATTGCTTAGAAGAGTCCAATAAAGTTTTTTAATATGGGTCTTTGGTGCAATATAATTTTGATTTCCTTTATGATACTTCATCTGTTTATCAATAATTTCTATATAATTTACAAAATCTAAATACTGAAATGAATATAATAAAAAATGTATGGCTTCAAGTAACAAGCATTTCCCATATTTACAGGTCAAAATCCGAAACATGTCAAAGAAATAGCCAAATTATTTTTCATTAAAGCCATCTAAGAATTTATTAAAGGTTTATCAACAAAATATTGCAAATGTATGAAGATAATGAAATGCATTCCATTAATATCCTCTTCCAATTTTTGGTCGTTTTTTAATAGAACTTCCCCCTCCACTGATGAGCTTTCTGGTAGATTTACTGCTGACTTGTTGGTTCCATGTTGCTTGTTCTTCCTCCAGCCAAGTTCGATTTGCACGAAGAGCTTTTTTCCTCTAAAATAAAAAATAAAAATATTTTATACTGAAAGGCAAAATGCTACTAAATCGCTAAAATTTAAATGAAGAAAACTACAACAAAGCATGTGCTTTAACAAAAAAGCGGCAGAATTTTGAATAAATTTAAAAAATTAAGATTTTTATGAAATCATAATGTACATCTTTTGCATGATTATTATTTATACATAATCTTAGAAACTTCTTGTTAAGCATATAAAAAATGTAACCAACAATGATAATCAATTTACCTCCATATCTTTATCATTCCTTTCCCTTGCCTTAACACCTTCCAAATAGGCAGCATCAAGTTTAAGTTCACGAATCTATGAAAATAAATTGCAAAACAAAAAGTAAAAATTTGAAAGAAAACTATACAAAAAAATATTGGTAGAAAGCCCGAAATTGCCAGATTTTAAAGGAAAAAACAAAAGTAAATGTATAAATTAAATATTGTGTGATAGTCTATATTGTTTTGCTGGCCATTCATTGACAATCTGTCATTTTCTACAAAACTCGAAATTCAATAAAATAGCAAAAGATTATTGATTTAAAAATCTAATTCTAAGCAGCATGTATATATAGATGTGTTCAAATATAATTTAAATAAAAAAATACATACCGCTCCTTTCTTCTCTCTCTTTACTTGTCGTTTCAACTGTTTCAAGTTTGCCGAATCGCGATCCAAACCACTGTCTTTTGCAAAGTTGTAATTTTCTAAAAACTTTGGTGCCAAAGCCTTCAAGAAAAAGAGCAAAATGATGTGCATGATTACTGTAATAGGGTTACAAAAATAATAGAGCACAAAAACGCAGTGGAATTAAAATACACAGAAATTTATGCTGAATTATATTTATATATATATGAAAATGTATTCCTACATAAAAATGCGCATTTTTATAAGAACATATTTCAATTTTTTTCTAACACTAATGCCATAACTATATGCATATATATATATATATATATATATATCACTCGTATAAACTAATTTAAAATTGTCAAAAAATATACCTTAACGGATTTAACTCCTCCAAGTAACCACCTAAGAGGAGTACGTATCGATAATGATGTTTTCAAAGCTGCATCAATTTCCTCCTGCAATAATAATCACATTAGAGTTAAGTTCTATCCAACTCCTTGAAAAAGTATCTAATTCATATCTACTTAATTTTTAAATAGTATCATCTGATGCCTATGCATTCAAATGTGGTCATTCACGTCGAACAGATTTATGCAAGACACCTTATACATATAAATACATTCTAACACTTCAGTGAATGCCAATTAGAGGCGTGATTTTGCTTCCACAATTTATGAAAAATAAGCATTACTAACTAAAAAGACATTTTTCTTTGGGGGAAATTCTAGAAAATTTTTAATCAAACTTTTTGTAGTACCATACTCAAAGGCCTCTGTACTATAATTATTTGATTCTGCTCAAAATTTACAGTTTTATAGTGGATATCTCAAGATAAAAAATAAATTAAAAGAGGCAAAAATAATATTATATTCTGCTTTATATACTTGTTAATCATAACTAAACTTCACATTGAAAATCTCCTCGCGATTGATAAAAAAGTACTTACAGGATGCCATTACACTGTATGCACATAAATGTTCAAAAATTAATTTAAAAAATTGCCTTAATTAAAACCTTAAATTCCATTGCAATATAAAAATATTGTTATTTTATCATCTTGCCTGTAAAGCCAAGTGTAACTCTTGTAAAGCAACTGGCAGTGCCGGTTCATCCATAGGTCTTACCTGTTAAAAAATAGCTTAAAATCAATATATATATGCATTAAAAATTAGTTATGTAAGTTTTATTATTCATTTTTAACTAGAACTGTGCTTGTTTGCTTCAATTATTGATCGTAAACTCAGTATAAATATATCACCTATACGCATGAAGTACACCTCTATACATATTGTAATGCGCCATGTACATATCAAAGTAACGAGAATTACAACTTTATGCTATATTTAACAACATATTAAAAGTATATAGTCCACTTACTCTGGATAAAATTTCTTGTAACGGTAATATTAATTCTGGAAAACCTGGGCATTCATGAAGGGCCTTCACCACCAGACGTACAACCGAATACACACAACTTAAAGCCGAAACTGAAAATACAGATCGATGTTCAGCTTGAACTTCATCATTATCTAGCCATCCAGAAGTCACGGAGAGGGAAGGAAATTTCTCAAAATTTTCTTCATAAAATTCTGATGCTGTAGGACGAAGCCAATGAAATGCTGTATTTATCAGTGATGGAGTAGATATGTGTTCGGCAATGAGCGGATTGATTCTAAAATTATTTTCCAATTTTTGTGAATTTTTAGCAATTGGAGAGAATTTGGAATACTGCGCTATTACTCCTGATAAAAATGACAGCGCTTCTGGAGGAACTCGTCTTGCTGAGGCAGTTTGATGTATCATGATCGCTGATAGGAAAATTCCTGCAGAAAGTTCTGAGGAATTTTCCACGGGGCATTGACTGCATGACAGACAGAAAATATTTCATATTACCATGTTCGTGTATAGGAGATGTGCTTAATATGTATTCCAATCTTCACATTTTTTGTAAATTAGTCAATTAAAGACTACAATAAATTATATATATAGCTAAGAGTACATGATAAAAAATATCAAAAATATGTGCGTACCTTAAAACACTAAAAATACAGTTTACACAAAATCATGTATAATACCACTAAGCATTGCAAATACATACAGGTACTGAAATGCAGTATAATTGGTTTAATCAAAAATTTGTGAGGCATAATATTTTTACTGTAGAATTTGCTGCGCCAATAATGAGCAAAGGTTTGAATACCTTCTACAAACAATTTAATAGTTTCAGTTAGATTAATGCTGGAATAGCAACATTAGTTCTAGAATATATATTTTTCCAAATCTAAGTGATAAATAATATCTCTGTCACTTGACACTTTCAGATATCACTAGAAATAGCAATAGTAATACCATCGATGCTTATAAAATAGCTCATTTGTATTTATTCAATAGGAAGAGTCCCATACTTAGTAGTAGAGGTAAAATACGAAAAGAAATGCTTTTATCTGGCTTAAACTGCTTCAAATCTTTTAACTTCGAAAACTTTTTGTACCAGCAAAAATTGAGTTCACAAAGAGAAAACTCTTGTACTTCTATTATGACAATAAAATATTCGAATTTGTGTACCTGAGATATTGACCAAGCAAGAGAGCAGCAGGCGTAGTGACAGGGTGCCGAAAGTCAGTAATCGGAAACAGATCTCCTAAAAGCTTCATTAGCAGCCTAACATATATATATAACCATAAAATGACATCAATATTACAGAAATAGTTGAAAGAGTAAAGAGACATAATGGGAGCTTTACAAATCGATAATCATTTTTTAAGCGGAAAGGTGAAATACATAGAATTAACATTGAATAGTCAAATATTCTTCTTTTCATTAGTTAACATTTGTGCAAACATGCCTTTATGCTTTTTGTACACAGTAATATTTTTTCATCAGAGTATAGAGCCAAAACATTGTACTAAGTTCTGTCAGAAATTGGATGTTTGGAATATTAACATTTATTCCAATAGAATCTAGTGCAAAAGTACATATTGAACTATAATATGGAATAAACAATTTCTAACCAACTCTTCAAGTAGCGCTGCAAATAAAAGTACCAATGCTAATAAAATATGTACAAAATAGCTTGGTTTGTTGGTAACAAGAAAAAACATTAATCAAAATATAGGAATATTTGTTAACTTTTTAAAAGTTTTTATTTGACTTGAATACAATTCCCAGCAATAGAAAAATATGCGTATATATGTGAAAATTATTAAAAACCCAAGAAAAAGATACAAAATAGTACAAATTCATTATCTTTATGTCATTATTATGCACAATTGCTTAATAAGATTAATTCGCATATATCTACAAACTAACTTTATATATCACTTAAGCAATCTATATATGCGTACCTATGTCCAGGACTAGGCCAACATGGTGCAATCATTAAGTTTTGGCCTTCGGATCTATCTCTCAATTCTTTATCCAATCGTCTTTGCATGTCGCCAATTAGTTTGTGCCACAACGCTCCAGCTGCTGAAGGCATATCCTACATATATAAATTACATAAAACATATGACCCATGCACAAAAAATCAAAGATCACATTGAAAAACCAATCAATACGTCCGAGTTTCAATTTACTTTAAGATAATAGATTACTGAATTTTAAACTAAAACTAATCAATATATAAGTCTGATGGCATAGATTTTATGCTGTCAGTATAATTTAAGATGTTACGTATCGATAATGAAGAGTAAGAAAAATTCGCCTTGGTCAGGACAAGATCTGACTGACTAGCAAATTATTAGTTAAGAGATGATATTAAATAACAGGAGATTAATGTCGAGAGTTTTAATTTGTGTACTATAGTAAAAACTCTCTGGGCTCACAATTCACGTCTTTCTTTGTAGCATACTATACATAATGGATATATATATAAGTTGTCAAGATATCACTAGCTATAATAAAGTAATATCATAATTTATGCTGATGCAGACTTGTATAATATATTATCCAGTATAAAAATCCTTATTTGAAAAAGCAATTACAGAAGAGTTTTCTAAAGCAATTTTATGTTAAGTATAATTGTGCACTTCAACCTAAAGCATTACTCTGTCTTTCTCTATCTATTTCTTTGCTATCTCTTGAACACTTTGCACTTTCAAACCCAAACATTAACATATGTAGATATATATATATCTACCTGAGTCATGCCGTGTAGTATTTTAACTAAAAATTCAAGCTGTAACTCTCTATTCATTGGCCCCCCTTTCATTGAAGCCACCTGATCTCCCAAATGCTGAAATCTCTAAAAAAAGGATGAGAAAGGATAAGTATTTATTATTTGATTCTAAAAAATAATTTAAAAAATTACCTTTAAGAGAACTTCATAGAAATTATGCATTTTCTCAGCATTTCGCTTGTCAAGCTTGACATTGTGATTTTTGACAATTCTCTCAACCTGGGGATAAAGTTTTTTAAAAGTAGCTCTTTGTAAGGACAATGCATACATGAATTAATATATATTATATCTCATTCAGATATATGAAAAATAGAATGGAGCATTAATAACAGAGCATCGTATAATTTATTTATTCTACATTCTAGAGTATATTCTTGACAGCACTGTTGCATAAATCTTCAAGTAAAAATTCTAAGCATCACTTTATTAGGGGACAAAAAAATAACATCTATATACATATGTGTGCATCTGTTTCTATATCCTATTTGTGAAAGCGCACATAATATGAAAGTAAATGTAACAACAAGAGCGAAAGATTAAATACTAATATAAAAGACTTAGAAATGATTACAATGTTACAACATCAAAGAACACTATATGAATTTGAATGTAGTTACCAGTCTATGCACTGCATTTCTAATCTACTGGGCGAATTGGTTCAGGTGGGTTAAAAGCAGTTCATTTTATGAACTATTCAATTCAATATATGAATCAAACCAAATAAATCAATTTTCGAAAATTATAAAAATTCGTTCTCATTTCAATGTGGTAAAAGTGCTATAAACAAAATCACTGTTCATGCAAGTATCTAATCACTAAGTATTTTAAGCTGGAAACAAATATAATTGGATATATTTCCTTTTTAAACTTAAAATTGATCAATAAACACTAAAGTTCCTTCTTGAGAAGTGGCTTAGAGCCAGAATACAAAATAACCTACAATTGTATTTATATCTTCTGCAGTGGATGCATACTTTGTCAAAAGCTCCAAAAATGATTCCATTGACGATGGACAGGGTAAAATATATGGGATTTCTTCCTTTGTTACCGACGCAATTATGTCTGAGATAAGCAAAGAAAAAATAATGTCGACAAAGTAGTACGCTCAAATTAACATAATATGAGCGTTAAATGCTGTTAACCAATTTTCGATTCCATTCGATTTGCTGATTTCTCTTATTTAGTTATCTGCTTATTAGGTATTAGTGCCCTGAATTTACCCTAGTAGCTCCAAAATTTATAGCACAAACTCGAAATTCATTTAAAAAGATTAAGACAAGTGACCAACTAGTGAGTCGCAGCATTAGATCCTTAATACATGAATGAATTATCAAATTAAACTTGAATGAGTCGAAGAGTTGAATGTTAAGCATCCAGCTAATCAAAACCAAGTCAAGCCAGTCCAAACACAGAAATAATCAAACTATTTCTCCTATTGGTTAAATAAACTATTATACCATATCTAGGTGTGATAAATTTTTCATAATGTTTACGAGTGTAATATAGAAGATAAAAATATAATAGAAGTTGATATAAATCTGCAAATAATATCATTATACCTGGAATATCGACTTTCTTGCTTTTCTTATTTGACTCATACTCGCTACTTAGCAAGTTATATTCATCCTCTATAGAACCAGATTCACCTTCTTCCAAGTCTGATTCACCTTCCACCAAGTCTGATTCACCTTCCACCGAGTCTGATTCACCTTCCTCCAAGTCTGATTCACTGTTTTTAGAGCTATAATTATCCATATTCATATCCCTATTCACTTCCTTTTTATCCAAAATGACATTATCATCAGGGATATCCTGTTCCGAGTTATGCTCATCTTCTTCCGAGTCATACTCACTTCCATCCTCTGAGTCACTAGCACTTGAGTTAGAATTTGATTCAGATAATGGAGAATTGTTCCCTTTTGAATCATTATTCACCTCGAAATCATCTCCTAGCTCATCATCATTGCGATGTCTGACAAAAAAAAATTACTCGAAAAATGTATATGCAACTTTAGCCGTCATAGATCATATGTGAATTTAATAATATATTAACATAACTAAATCAAATAAAATAGGTCATAACTGCTCAAATCAAGCTATAATATTTCTGATAATTTTATCAATCATTTTCATTCATTCGTGCCTACATTAAAGTACTCACAAATAAATAGCACATTAACAAAGGACATTTGCATTTTTATCATATATAATAATTATTTTATGTTTATTTGCATGTATGCATGTAATCATTTGAAGAAATACTGTACAGAGCATATCTATAATTAATTAAAATAATTACATTTAAATATCAGTATCATTGGCAAGCATGATTCCAAGGCTGTAGTTAAGTATTACGATGAAAAACTATTCCAAAAAAGTACCTAGTTTTATCCCCTTTTTTACCCCGATGTTCAGTGCCTTCTTCCCTCATTCGTCTCAGTCTATCGTGTTCAAGCCTCTCAAGTTTTTCTTTCTCTGCTAATGCAATTTCCTCAGGTGTTTTAATGCGGTCAGTTGCATGTGCTTTTGATTCAAATATAAGTTCCTAACATCATTTTATATTAAAGACAATTATATTTTGTTAATGAAAAACTCAATTTATGTGCTTATTGATATATTTGGAAGAAACTTTGATATAGGTAAAGTCATATCAAAAGTAACATAAGTTAACGGATATAACATGCCCTGTTGTTCATATGTTTTTAAGTTTAGTTTGATGAAATGCACCACGTTTAAAAATATTCGGGTGAGCAACAATTATTCAACCAATTGATATGTTGTAGCATAAATTGCTTCTGTTAGTGATCAACATTTGAATTGCATAACATTTGAATTTCTGGGTGATTTTATCCTATGCAGAAACTACAAAAAAATGTTTTCAACCTCCAAAAAACTATTCTATTTCCATAAATTACATCAAATATATAATTTTAGAAAATTATACTTCAAACCTTTCAACATATTTTTGATCTAAAAAATGTTCAAACAGCAAGAACTTCAATAGTATGCTATTAGTATACATCACTTATGATGCAAAAACTACATTGGACTCGGTATCATGATGTAGCACGTTAATGCATTTATTCGCCACATCCAAAAATCTGAAACTGAACTTGGCAGAAAGGACTTTTCGCTTATTCATTGTAAGTGACAATTTGCTATGTACGAAGCTTTTTGTACCTTAGTAATTCGATCGTAATCGTCCATAGATGGACGTACTTTTTCTCCACTTTGACGAGTTGGTCTTTGCTCTAATAGACCCATTACATCTTGAAATCCAGCATCAAGCTCTTGTATGGCATCCTCCTGTTAATGGCATCAACCAGAATAGTAAGTAAAATGCCGTAACAGTTATAAATGAAAAGATATGCTTTCCGAAATAAAACA
This sequence comes from Vaucheria bursata, assembly GCA_032358265.1. Lineage (NCBI taxonomy): Eukaryota > Xanthophyceae > Vaucheriales > Vaucheriaceae > Vaucheria > Vaucheria bursata. The sequence continues at coordinate 46,577 of JAULBW010054982.1, forward strand.
ATAGCATCAATTATAAATTTATATGTACAAGTACATTGACAATGATAGAATACATAAAAATAGATTATTACTTTTCAGCTACTTAGATGAATTTATTACTTTATTTGAAATAATAAATTGAATGATACAAGTTTGTATGTATTACCTGCTGTTCTTTAACTTTGAATTTTTCTGCCTTCCTCATCTACAGGTAATGAAAACAAGCAAAAACAAAATTGTGAATGTGAGAAGTTTTTAGAATCAACTAGTTCATTTCATTGGTCCATCAAATTGACGTCAAATTTGTAAATAATAATATTAATGACTTCTGAATCTATGGTATTACGCGAAATCATTTCCCATAAACGGCAGTGTGCTATGGTACTTTTGTGCGACCAAATTTTCATAGAACTTAAAAATTTATATACTATGCTCACTGTCTCCTATCAATCGAAAATAAGAAATAACAAATAGATTCCTAAACAAATCTCTACAAGTTATTGTTGAAAAAAGAAAAGCCTATAATTTTTGGTTCATAGCAATTAATTCTCATAAAAATTGTTGCCTCTACTCATGGAAATCGATAATGAGCTAAATAAATAATATGTGACTGACGTTAAAAGTGTTCATTTTCATTTTAAGAAATAAATTAGCAGCTATACTTACAATTGGCCAGCTCTTGAGAATTTTTTCTATATGATTTTGCAGGTATCACGAGTATGATAATTTTGGTATAGGAAAAAAATATATTGACATTTCAGTTAATTTTTGTTGCTATTTTTCATGTGGTAGCCTAGTACGATATATCAAGAAAATAAAGTATAATTAATTGCATACAGAACATTTTATATGAAATTGATAATTCATGATAATTCACAGAGGGAAAAAAATTTAGGGAATTTGAACTTGTCAAAGGCTAACATTTCAACTTATATGATTGTTCTAGGATGTCGAGAAAATTATCCGACATCGTTCCAAATTACAAAGATAATATATTTCCATGGTGCCTTTAAAGACAAATAGTTAGAAGTGAGAGAATAACTATTTCTAAAAATTTCTCATTATTCATTAAAAACTTAAATTAAGCAAATAAAAAAACATCTCACCATTTAACATGTTGATTCATTGGACTTGAGAGATTTCTCGTTTTGAAAACTCCTTGATAATTAGGTGCATCCAACATATTATAATTTTTAAAAAGATATAGCATTTTTTTACTTTGCTTAAAGATTTTTTAACACATATATTATTTTAACTTTGTCTAAGGTGATTTGATCGAATTGTTGAAAGAATATTAACCTCACCTTACTTTTTGCAATAATTTCCTCCATAATTTCTTTACGTGATTTGTTGCCAAAATTAGACCCCTCATTCTTATTTCCTCCGCCTTTCTTTCCAAAATAGACAAAAATTTCCATATTTACATGTACATACTTTCCAGCAAATATACTTATAACTTTTGTTTTGAAGGAAAAGCAAAAAATTTGTTCTGGTACGTTAATACTGATCTAGTAAAAAATCACAAAGAAATATGGAATCTAATAGAAAAGAAACATCAATAATGGCATACTTTTTACATACATCTACATTTAATGATACAAATATCTTTCAACAACAACAAAACACAAAGGAAAGTCATTTAAAAATTTTTCAAATTCTTTAAAGTCTTACCGAAATGCAATCTTTCAACAATTTCTTTATTAAGTCCGCCGTCATCTGCATCTTCATTGAAATTTGTATCGTTGTGTATTTCTTTTTCAAAATTTCCTTTTAAAGATTGACCCTTATGTGTTAAAAGCTCTTCATCCCCTTAAAGATAAAAAAATTTATTTTCGATATCTATACATATATAATAAGGACATCGAATTTTAACTTAGGAAAAGGAAAAACGTAACAAGAAAAAGAAGTAAAATAGTATGAGCTATCAGCATCAAAGATTTGAAAGTTGTTCAAGGTTTAGAGGACAAAATTGGATTAGCTGCAAGAGAAAACTATTTCTTAAACATTCAAAATATTTTCTTACTACAGTAAACTTTTGATATAATTAATTCGCTTCCAAAGAATCTTCTCTTGCAAAGAACAATTAATAAAAAAGTAATATAATGCCAGGGTAACGTTCAGAATGAATTTATTCAGTGGTTCAGACAGATTTGATTTATTCAAAGTAACTTGTTGTGTATCAAATTAGTATTATTTATCATTTCATTCGACCTAAGCCTTTTTACCATAGTCATCATCAAGGATAAATGCAGATTTTCGGCCACTATGAGAGGTTCTAGTTTTTTCTTTCTGCATCCTAGCCCACATTTTTTCCTCTAGAGACATTCTACTATCAGTTTCGCCAAATCTACGATCTTCAAATGCATTCGCTTTCTTGCTTTGTTTATAGTCTATCTAAATAGAAAAAAAAGCAAAACCCAAATAAGATAATGGCATTTACCTTGTCCGCTGACCAGCTAGTTATAAGTACTGGCCAGTCAACAAACATCAATTTTCGTTCGTTTCTCAATGTATCTTAAATTGGAAATATGATAATTATTATTTATGAATCAATTACTTAGCTGCCAAAATATTGCACAACATGCCATTTTTATCATTATATTTTAAATAGTTAAACTGTTTTTCTGAAGAATTATTAATATATGACAAATGCAAATATTTTAATAGCTATAGCAAAAAATTTGGTTCTAAAGCTGCCAAAAGCAACGCATTATTTCAATAATTGAGACAAACATAGTACTCTTGGGGACACATCCTTCTATACAGCGGCTACAACTGCAGAAACATCAACAATAATTATGCTCTCAAAAAATTTGCATTATACTTTAACCGACTGACATGCTGGTCTGGCACCAATAAATTTCACTGGTCAGCAATAGGCAAATATGAATTCAAATTTATTTTGAACAATGTTTTGGAATCATAATATCATCATCTGGAAAATTGGCAATACATGGAGCACTAAAAAAACTAATCATTGCTTTTTCGCGTTAGGTTTTAACATCAAAAAATGTAATACTAAGAAAGCTTTTTCGACGGCAATGGATGAGTACTAATCGTACTGAAATGCTTTGCATATAGTTTGAGATAAATGGCAAGCAATTTCAAGATGGATTTAATGCAAAATGTTTCAAACTAAGTGCACTTCGTTGAATTATAGTAAAGTGCTACGATATTTCGTATAAATAATCGGAGAAAAGTTAAAAACAACTTGTACGGTTTAAAATTCACCAAAATTAGGACAAAAAAATTGGTACAAAACCAAAGAAAAAAACTGTGGCAAGCAATAAAAAAATCTAAACGACATCTTATAATTTTCTAGGTTATCATTTACCAGTAAAGTTTTTTCTCGTCGATTGATAGCATCATTACGAGCTCTAGCAACATTTCTTCCTTCTCCTTTGACTCTCCTATTAAAGACTTCATGCTTTTTTTTATTCACATTTCGCTTTTCGAAAGGATTTTCAGCAATCTTAGTCAATATGGCTTGCTGCTTAGCCACTGGCATTTTTTTGTTTTTCCTAGAGTTCGACGATTTCGCAGCCATTTAGAAAATTGCACTCAATGAAAGTCTAAATGAGTTGCAACTTGTTTAGTGCATGCTGCCAAAATTTATAACCAGCACTTTCACGATTCAAAAATTGATTTGACTATTTGGACATTTAGTAATAATTCAAGTTCACCGAATAGATCCTAAATCTTGCGCACTAAAAAGCATAAACCTAGACAAGTGATGGATTACCAATCCGGCCCATATCCAGGCCCGATTCGACCTTATCAGATTTGGATCAAATTCGATTTGAGAATTGCAGAGTCCCTGGATGCACCACTGTGGGATGACTAAGAAGCTGCCCCATTGTTCAAAGGTTCAGTATTAATTTATTTGAAAAAAATTATTTTATCGCAAGGTTCTTGCTGCTGATTGAACAAGAAGAATATTGACTCTTTCCTTGGTGGTGCAAGACTTTGATTGCCTGTTATGTATGTGCAAACAGAAGAATTGAACTACAAAATCCTTCAGAAGAAATAGATTGATGTTCAAAATTTGCAGCGAACAAGAAAGAATCCAACAAGAAAATTTATTTATTGAAATATTGTTTCTACTACTGAAGCGGAAACAACATGATACAAAGTACAATACAACTTAAGTCAAACATCTACCAATCGATGTAACTGATATAAATACGTACTGCATGTATTACTATCTAATATAGAACTACGTATTTTGTACAATACATAGTACTTTCAACTAGTATGCACTGCATAATACATGAGTCAGGAACTGTCACTCAAACTACAACTTGCACAACAAAATCAACTCAAGCCCTAAACATTGCCCCACGGTGGTGCAAATTTGAAAGTTGGAGAATTGTCCAATCGGATTGAAGCCAGATTGGTTTAGGATAATGTTCATGGTCCTAGTAAAGGTGGATCTCAATCAGCACTGTGCCATACTTTGTCCTTCTAAAATAAATAAAAATATTAATATCAGCAAGAGAAAGATTATGAAATTATTAGCCGTGAGCAATGGATGAGACTGTCAAGAGAATATTCAGCAAATTGCATTGCATTTTGGATTTGTTATAAAGGTTCATTTAACTATTAATATGTATGGAAATGAATAGAGATGGGGAAATTTATGAATTGTTTATTTATTGGAAGATTTTTTCTGATGCATTTCTATTTATTCCAAGAGATGACTGCTTCAACAAGGCATAAGTGTTATACAATTTCTTGTCTGTTTTGAGGCTTAACTAAATATGACTGAAATGATTGAATGAATAATTTGATGATGTGTAGAACTTTTAATTTTTACTAACCACTCTGGAAGAAAATACTTTTGGGTCAGATTTGAGCAGATTTGGTTCAAAAAGATGATATCGGATACAATCAAATTAAATTCAGCTGATATTACAAGTACCAAACCAGATTGAATTCAGTTGGCCAAATGTAAAAGAGTTAGATGGGATTGGTTGCTGATTGTAAGATAGATCTTAATTTAATCATCTACCCAATACTGCTGGTAATCATACTTTTATATGCTTGAACTAGTAAAATTAGATTTAGTTTCTATCTGTTTCTGAAGTTTAACAAAAATACATCAAATCATACAAGCTAGAAAATACTACTTTCAGTTAGAATTCAAATAATAACATAGATCTTTTATAAATAGGAAGAAAAGGCAAATGAAATTCATTCAATACTATACATTGTTGAAGACTTTATAAGGGCTTCATTCAGAAATAAAAATAGCAAAATTATTCATTTCATCAATGTGTTTATATTTCCTCCTAATTTGTACATGCAATATGTTATAGAATGCAAGCTATAGCTTGTTTTCAGCTTAAGCTAGTTTATAAAAAAAGTACCTCTAAAAAAGCTACTGTCAGTTTAAACAAGTTCATAAACAAAGTGCCTCTGAAAAAGCTGTTGTTATTGATTACCAGACTACACAAGAACTTGAAATGGGTAACCCATTTTGTGTCAACACATTACCTATGACATCAAATTTTGTAGAATATCTCCTAGCAACCAAATTTGAATTCTAAACAACTTTAACATAAAAAATTCAGCCCAAAGATCTAATTGATTAATCTTTGTTGAACCACCAGAAGTGAAAAATAATAATCAGTCAATGTAATAAAATTAACTCCACTCAGATTGATTAAACCTAGTTTGATGCTACATGTATATATATATATGTACATCTATGCAATTAAAAAAGTATTTACTTACTTAGGATTTGATGATGTTTTTGTTAGGATATTTACTGCTCTAGTACCCAAATTCTACTCAATTTATATGTTACCCCGATCTATACATCTTATCACAAATTGTTATTTTGTAACGTCTTTTGAGATCAACAATTTAATTGTAATCTCAAAAGATATTTCTTGCAGCCCACAAGGTTACCCTCATGCGGCCCATACGATACTGTTACAATTAATAATCTCATTTCACTCTTCTATATCATCACAATACGCGCTGTACGCTGGTTTTCCTGGCGCCGTCGCTGAGTGATTATAGTTGTCGGTCATCCACTATCATCAATAATGTATTTTGTTTGTGTACTCTTTTTCCTTTTCATTTTGTTCAATTCTTTAATTGTTTTCCCTTTTGTAAATAATAAAATGCCATTAAAATAGTAAGCATTAGCTGAATTTGCTATTCTTTTCCAATTTCTTAATATTCTGTATGACAGTATACCAAGCCGATGTATCACTGACAGAAGTGAGTGAAAGTGATTACATATTGAATAATGTAAATATTACCAATCATTAGCTATGGGGAATACAATGCTTTTCTTGTATGCTGTCTTATTTTTTGACAAAGTAAAAGTATATTGATAAAGATTGCATTTTGATGTTAAATTTTTAACATTCTCATTTTGTAATATTAAATCGTTTTCTATTAGCAAAAGAAGAAACAAAAAAAATATTTTTTGTGGAAGTTGATTAGCATCTTATGAATACACTTAACAGACTAAAAAACATAAGTTTAATGATATGCTGATTGTCAAGACGCACAACAAACAGGCAAACAATGCAAAAGAGTAACAGCTCAATTGTACATTATATCTTAACCTGTG
>JAULBW010055092.1:8199-52953 GCA_032358265.1 Vaucheria bursata
TTTTTGGCTTAAATAAGATGCTTTATTTTTACAAAAAGCCAATCACGTTTTCTATTAAAAGTTGAAATATTATAATTACTCCATTGGATCAATCAATAAGACAGCTTTTAAATTTTCAACAGAAATTTTACTTTAGAGGAAGTAACTTAAATTGTTCATTAATTAAAATTGCAAGGTAATGGGTACGATGACTTTTAAATGCACTGGTAGAACTGCTGTAAAAATAGAAATGTGATATTTCTGCCAGGGTAAAAAGTCGCTGAATTTTAATGTACAACAGGCTAAATGCAAAACTTACAATAGGATAAAAAATTTTTCTAGGCCATTTTAGGCTACTTAACCCTGAACCAACTTTACTCTAACCAACCTTTTTGGAGCTATGTGCCCAATTATGTAAAAGCCTGATATCCAACAAATCTCAAATCAATTTTCAAAATTCAAGTCAACATACGGTAGAATATTGCCAAGCTCAAAATTTTGCACGCACAGAATATTAATGATTGGCTGCAACAATGTGTGTACTGCTGAAAAATTTAAAGAAGAGAAATTACTGCCTTCAGTAAAGTTACTCACAGAATAGTACCTAGATATCAAAATGTATTTGTGCAGAACCACTGTGAGTATTTGAGCAGGAAATTTGAAGTCTTGAATTGAAGCCCAATCTTGAAAACAATATGAACACTGGCGCTAGTCTTTAGAAATGCATTATGAACTATATTAAAATTGGACATTGAATCTTTTGTCATTCAATAACTTTCAAAGATTTTAAGCAGTAGTAACAGTACACTGGCTTATACCAATAATTTTAAATAGTAGATCATCAGAAGAATGAAAAAGTAGCAGTGGCCCAAAGTCTCTAAAAAACAAGCACAGATTTTCTACAACTTTGATATACTTTATCATCCACACTGATAATAGTTCTAGTCATTTGAACAAGAAAAAAGTCATAGTACAAATAATACGTTATCTACCTTGCGCTAGTAAATAATATTTAGAATTTATCTAAATTTAATTTGAACAATTTAAAAGTTTCATTGAAAAATATTTTTTTATACCAGTTTGAGCAGTTAATACTGGATATTCAATCAAGAGTCATGAACTAAAGAAGTATAAGACATTAAATTCTAGTTTTTAATTTACAGCAATGCTTTCCATGCAATCATTAAATTTAACCAGATGCGACATTATCTTTAAAGCAGATTTTTAATAACAACATATGGACAATAATGAATTTTAGTGTACAGTGCTGTTGCATTATTGTACACTCTTGCCCATAAGGCTATCAGGAAGCAAATACCAGCTATAGAAACTTTTTAAAATATCTTGTACAGTGCCTGCTCTCTAAGTACCATTCATTAATCTTTCAGCTTTTAAAGTATTAGGTATGAATTCAAATGTATCAATACATCTATAAATTAGCATGATGCCTTAAGGGTAAAAAAATTTGGGGTTTCAATATAGCTCCAATTTAAAAAGTGCCTTTAAAATCAGTTAAAACTTCTTTGAAATATTAGCTTACTTTGTTTGCGTTAACATCTTATTTTGCATCATTGGTACAAATGTACCAGACACAATAGTAACAAGAAGGACACAAGACTATAGAAGCGTGGTGACATTATACAAACATAATTTGCATTGCTGAGAGTGAGTAAGAAACACACTCAGCAACACAACAAATAAAGTCTTGATGCCAATCCATCTGGAGAGTCACAAAATGATGCAGCTAAATATTGGAATAACTCTTAAAAGAGTAATTCCCTTAAGAACTAATTGTAAAATTAGTTCCGAACACTTGTTGCGTCTGAATTTGTCAGCTTCATAAGGAGGCTCTGACACAAACATATTTGAAAGATTGAGGCAAAAAATGAAAAAAATGAAATGATAGTTATCCTCTTTATACTAAAATGAAAGTTAGTTTGGATAACTAATTTATATTAAGCCAATTGTGTTTGGAATGTGTTGTCGAACGGACGACTAGGAAAAGGGGTTAAACGAACGAGACGAGATTATTGCCCAAACAAGGACAAAATTCTGAGTTACCAGGATAAACCACAGCAGGAAACAAAAAGAAATCAACAGGAAACCTCAATGTAGTACTTATTATGAATATTACTACAAAATATACAACAATGCACTTATCCTAGTATTAGAGCATCTTGAACCATTGCTTGATTCAAACCCGTGCAACTGTAACCGCTTAAGTCCTAACAAATTGTCTACAAATCACCTCATGATTTGTAAAACCTGGAAAATTGTGCATTATGGATTTAGATTAAATTATCAGTTTTGATGCTAAAGAGGCACTTCCAAAAAAACTGAAAGAGAATGTATAATTAATGATATGATCTATTCCTCAGAGCTTCTACTCATTACTACTACTATTTCCATTCAAGATTGTGGCTTGTGACCTATTATCTGTGACCTGTTATCCGTTATCTACCATCTAATCTAGTTTTTAAATCATACTACTTCTCTGCAATTCCAACTCAACAGTTCGAATTACCAAGATCCTACACTTATTTGCTATTTACAATATTTGGAATGTCGTATTTCATTTGAAATGACATAAGTCAACTAGAATATTCTGCACATTTACTTTTTGTAATATCTCTGCAACTTACTGGAATTGAAGGGGTTTATATTGAATTGCAATCCATGCAATTGAATGAGTGTAACTTTGAATTTATGATTTTCCGTCACTTTTTCTCATCTACTACATCTCACAGCAGAAGCATACCTTCCCTTTGGCAGCATGCTCTCATAGTGTCTTGTAAATTAAGTCCATTTTTTATTTTATAGCACGTTGTAAATTGAGTCCATGTTTTATTTTGTATTTATACACTTGTTTTATATATTACTACTTTTTTTGGATTGCCTTTATCAGGAATTAACTTATATTATAAATTGATTCCTCTTCTATTTTTGTAGCTGCAGGTGTTCTTATTTAGAACATTCTATATTTGATACTAGTCACATTCTCAATAAGTGGCTAGTCATACAATTGTTCTAAATATTAATTATGCTGTGTTGGAGAAGTGTAATCACTTTTCACAACACAGGTTAAGATATAATGTACAATTGAGCTATTACTCTTTTGCATTGTTTGCCTGTTTGTTGTGCGTCTTGACAGCCTTGGACAATTTAATACAGTGCGCTGCATGTCTCTCATTTTTCTTTTGCATTTCTTACCACAATTTTAATGTAAATTAGAGTGGCACATTTGAGTGGTAAAAAAGGTTTAGTAAGATATATTTTGAAACAATTTGTAGTTAAATATGTTCAGCTTCATGGCACCTCCTAATTGATAGGTTTTTTCTTGCACTTTCTTTCAGTTCCATTAAAAACTCATTTGTGTTATTTACAATAGAACTCTTTAAGCATTATAAAAATGCACATATATTGTAGCATTAGTTAAATATACAAAATGAATTACAAAACTTAATTGAGCCAGAACATGCCTACATTTCAGGATGACATGAACAATCTGAAATTGACATAGATTCAAAATGCACATGATACTAAAGTATCTCAGATTGCTTTGATGCAATATTGAAACTTCTAGTTAGGAATGTAACATACAACATAATCACAAGAAGTCTGTAACTGAATATATATAATATTACATCCTAAATTGTGTTGATAGAAGTGAAATAACTTCATCAACACAACAAAATATCACTTACTGAAACTTGTTCTCATAATCAGAACTGAAACTTGTTCTCATAGGCTAAACTAAAACTTCAACATGGTATCTGAAGAAATGTACTGCAGCTACAGAATAGAACTAACTCCCTTAGGGGTTAATTCCTGACACTTCCATTTACCATCATAACTTTTAAGCCTAGCATTCCTGAAAAATTCATGTTAGAAATGCAATATATAACAAAAGAAATTTATGACAGAAATGTGCATATTTTTATGTTCATCCTCATAATGCATGAGTAGGAATTTGCTTTGAGTCAATAATGTTACCCCCAATATGAATTTTTTGCAAGTTCAACTTGTTCAAACTAAAATATTTGAGTAAAAATATTTTTCCAACCTAAAATGCTATCATGAAGGGCCAGCAACTCACAAGTTAAACATTTACATTTTTTTATAATTTGCACTTTTCTGAAAAACAATGTTGAAAACCTAAGTTTATTAAAAAATGGTAAGTTAAGCTGATACAAATGGTCAAGCAAACAGACAGCTTTAAATGCGTTCGTAGCAAACTGTCATGAATATGCAGGTAAAACAAGTAAGATGCAAAACTACAACAGCAAGGGATTATACTTTATGCACATACAATTGTTTTGCTGGAAGTGAATATAATTTACAGCAACACACAAAACATAGTTCTAACCTGTCACTACAGTTCAATATACAGAGTATTGGCTTGCCTCAAAAACTTAATAAAATTCCACAGCTATGAAATGAAATTAACCTCTTGATGAGTTAATTTTCAGCAAACCGAAAAAATGTGAATTTTTCAGATTTATTTCTTGGGCCAATGAGCATTAGTCTAGTTTTGTATTCCAACAGAAGAATACACCAATTGATGTAGTACTATAGCAGACTTGTATTGATGTTATTTGATTATTTTTCAGGAATCAAGCATGTGGAATCTTTTCAGGGACATTTATCAGTGCTCAGGCTGATCTAAAACTTGATTAGCATTGATACATTCATTTAAATAGCAACAAGGAAACTTTTTCCTTTGTCAGACATGAAAACTATACTCAGTCTTTTACGTAGACTGAAGTTGAACTAACAAATAGAAAAAGATTAAGATATTTTTTGTTTTTAAATTTTAGGAAGATAAAAAATAATGGAATGTTTATTAAGTATTTTTTACTGCAGCTTAAGAAATGACTGAATTTTTTACTAATACTATTAGATCAAAATGTGTCAGGAACCGTACCGTTACGGATCGGATTCAGTTATTATTGGCCAAGGACTCGGTACCAACCGAGTGACTCGGTTTTCAGCTCTGAGTCATTATGAAATGTTGTTTGAGTTGCGAAGGTCACTTTTCGCAACGCTTGTGAGATGTTAATATACTGTTATACTATTTTTCTTGCTTTTTCTTGCAGTACTTCTCAACCAGTTTGGGCGCAGTCCTCATAAAATGCCTCAAGATTGAAATAAGATTATTAAATCAATCCTTTGAAAAATGAGACTATTACGCAAAAACTTAGACCTATCAAAACTGTACAAGTCTTTTGAGTTTGTCTGTAAAAAGTTTTCTCTTGACAAATTTCCAAATCAATTTGTAGAAAATGTTTTACTCAGCTATAAAAGATAAAATATTTAAAACTAATGTTGTCTCATACTCAAGATTTTTTCAGTAAGATTTTGGTTTACCCATTTATAGAAACTCAATATCCTATGATACCATTACTGTATAAATATAAAAGTCAATAGAACTGAATCAAGATAGTTCATCATAGTTGAAATGAACGATTGAATTACTTCTTCAAAACAAACAACATAATTTTTTCAATAATTTTATACCAATTGAAAAAAAATATCTTAATTTTGCTGACATAAAACTTACATAATAATGGGTGCAGTTGTTTTGATAGTGCGTAAATAAAGAAATCAATAATATTTTTGAAGAAAAAGTTACACTTAACATTAGTAATAAAAATAAAAGAATGAATGCTATACAGAACACATTTGTTCAGGCCAGTGCAGAGATTTTTTTTCAAACTGTGGGAAGATTTATAATCTGTAGTAAGATAACCTGTAAAAATATTATCAAACTGTGCAGAAAAGTACCTTAAAGTAGTCCTTGTGTTGAAAATATAAATAGGTATTACATAGACTTCTTTGCGTGCGCTTCTATAAATGCTGTAGGAGTAAGATAAGGCTGAAATAAGGCTTGACAGTGAACTAGAACCGATTACAGCAAATAAGAGGTGGCATCAATTACAAAAAAGTATTACTTGTAGCAAAGGTAGAATATATATATATCAGTTCAAGCTGTCGCTATAGTATGAAGTAGCATATTTTACCAGAATATACAGTTGCAGCACTTAAGTCAGTTAAAGGTAGTACTACATAGCTGCTTAGAGAGTACAGCCGTAATATTTGTAAAAGTTATATGAATTACATCAGTTTTAGGAGATTTTATCAGTGACCATTAGATGTACAAAATTCTGTAGTTGACAAAGCTAACTTGAAGATTCATGATACCATAGAAGCCTTCTACATTGGATGAGAATATAACAAATCAGAAAGACAACAAGGAAAAGAAGAGAAATTTGTTGGATAAACAAATTTATTTAAAAATAAAGAAAGAATAGACAATGTCAAGAGTAGTTTAGCATTGCACCAAGAAGAACCCCTAAGCTGTAGGTACTGCAATGGATGTTGAAAAACAGTAGCAATGTGAAAATTTCTATATAAGCCATATAAGGTTAACTTTATGGGCTGCATGAAGTATCTTATGCAACTATGAAAAATTTGCAACTACAAAAAGATGTTAAAACTTTTGCGATAATTTTGAAATGTTAGTAATAATTTGAGTAAACATGTAAATGTTGAGCAATCTGTAGTGCTAAAGCAGTATGTATTCTGACAGTATATCTTTACAATAGGTAGCTAGTAGCAACTACATTATTATTAGAAGATTAGTTTTGTAAGTACTGACAATGCAGCAAATATTGCAACTCAAAAAGGTTTGCACATGAATTTCATTTACATTTGATAATTTTTAAGATTCTCGTGGAAGTAAGTCTACGTTATTTCATTCAGTCCAAATAATTTTTTTTCAAAAAACATAATTAGATGCCTATTGAAGTATCAAAAACTAAATGAACAAATAAGTTGAATCTCTCTATATATATGCTTTTTACAAAAAGGCATCCCATTTCAAAATTAAACCAATCAAATATAACTACATGTATTATTTCTTACAAGTGACTCTAGTTTTTGCATTTGCCAAGACTAACTAATTGTGCTGACATGTAATCTAAGAAGCCAGTAAAAAACAAGGAATACAAAACTATTACTCAACACAATTATTTTAGTCTTGTTTTATGTGTTGGCAAGAATGAATCTTGTCAACACCTTACAACTTATTCTACGCACATACAAGACAAATTAGATCAAACTATAGATACAACTCCCTGAAGGAACTGTATGTAAACAAACATTGTAATATATAAAAGAATCATGATTTTAAGAAGAACCACACAGCAAATACATATCAGATCCTGACAGTATTGGTATATCCTTGCAGTCAAGCAGATATTTTGTGTCGCTTTATGTGTGCATGAATCAATATGGAAATATAAGTACTTACTCTGCATTGATCTCTGACTTAACTGAAAAGCAGTTTTTACTAATACTTGATATGTAAACATAGTATTAAAAAATTTTTAATCAACTTTTAAATTCAATAAAAACTGGTAGAATAAGTTTTCATAACTCCAGCAGGAAAATGAACTTGTATGGATTATTCTAATCATGATGACAGTAAATTTGGCATTTCAATTTTTTCACACATAAGATTAAATAAATACAGCTACTTCAATTTCAAAAAGTATTGATTTTTAGTTCTGATTTAGTTTTTCTACACTTTTTTTTCTATTTTTTACTTCTATTTGAATGTACTCAATATCAGATTAAAAATTAAATAAAACTATATGCAACAAGTACTCTTCCTCATGATTCATAATTGGTAAACTTTTATGCTTAGCACATGGTTCTTTCACATGAACTCAGAATCATTGCAGTTACCCATGGCTCAAATTAATGTATAGTGCAATACTTAAAATGCTACTCACAGTAAGATCAATAGCACTGTTTCAATAATATAAGTTGCCAGCTTGTTGCACTAAAGATACATCAGCAACTTTTTCTCATACCAAGCTGACACCTGTGGATTTAAAATAAATGTACTATTGTATTACTACTGTCCAACTCATGTGCAAGTGAAAAACTGCTAATTTTTGTTAATCCAACAGACATTTGTAATGAAAGATGTACATTTTAGATAGAATACATGGTGAGCCATCGGAGATATTGTTTCCTATGAGAGTTCAAATTATATTGCATTGGAATGAACAAGATGCTGATTCCACTTGAATGCTCTCCACTTTCACACCATGATGTTAGGAGTAACTAATTTATAGTTTACATGTGCAGCCAGTAGTTGGAGACAAGAAACCCAAAAGAAACACATGCAACCAATAATATATTAATTCCTGTTCATATGTTGCCAAGAATAAGTTTTATCAGTATAATACAACTTAAGAGAACAAATTTAAGAAAATGCACATACAAGATGAATTAAGTTAATGGAATCACAGCTCCATAACAGATCACATGGCGAAACAGATCAAATCCTGACATGTGGATCTTTTACTTTGTTACAATTTGCTGATTTCTTGCAATCAGTTTTTTATTTCAAGAGCAGGTTTGGGATATAAGTTTGTAGGTAATAACATCC
Organism: Vaucheria bursata; assembly: GCA_032358265.1. Taxonomy (NCBI): domain Eukaryota; class Xanthophyceae; order Vaucheriales; family Vaucheriaceae; genus Vaucheria; species Vaucheria bursata. The sequence goes on from JAULBW010055092.1 coordinate 16,640, forward strand.
AGTTTCTTAATTACCAATAATGCACCCACAGAAAAATTGAGAAGCAGCATGATGCAAGCAGTATTACTTGAAGGCCCCCAAAAAAATAAAAATGTTAACATCCATAAGATATGCGCTGGAACTTCAAACATACATTGATAAGAGAATCCTTCGTCAATTGTGAGTTTAACTAATTAGAATCAGCAGAATCAAGTGTTTGTAAGCGTCACTATCCTAACAGCTGAATGCAGCCAATATTAATGTGCTATGTGCACCAATTTTTTCGGGTTTTTTCCATTTTGTCAAAAAAATGACGTTTTTTACCCATATGTATCTTGTTCGCGGGTCTTAATTGAATGACTCCTTCGGGCTTTTTTCACAAATATGCTTATACTCGTTGTAAAAGAAAAGCTGATGCCACGATGTGATATGAGTCCCTTTCCTTTGAGTATAAAGCGTTTTAACAGCAATATAGTGACTGTTATTTCCTATTACTGTCCCGAACGCTCTCTGGATTGTTAGAATGCAGTAGGAAAGAACTAAATTTGCTTATCTCTGCATTTCCAGAGAGCTAAGAGACAACATGTCTAGCATGACTAATTCAGATGGGCAAAGTGCAGCCAGCAAAGAAACCAGTAAAGTACTTCCGACTTTCGATGATTCTGATTTCTTCCTTAGCATTGAAGATGTTTCATTTGGAGCCCAGATTGGACAAGGCGCGTTCAGTAAGGTATATGTAGGTAAATATATGGGCGAGCTAGTTGCTGTAAAAAAGCAACGGAGGGCCGTGAACGATGGATTAGATACTTATTTGTTACGCGAGCTATCCGTGCTCAAACACTACGAGCATCCCAACTTGCTTAATTATATCGGCGCAAGCGATGTACCTGGAGAAGGAATCGAAGGCGCAAACGCAATATTTATCGTCACGGAACTCGCAGAACATGGCGATTTACTTGCTCTGTTACTAGGAAAGCATCATCTTGGCTGGAAACTTCGAGTAAATATACTCTTAGATGCTGCTCGCGCGCTGGAGTTTTTGCACAGCAAAAGTCTCATTCATCGTGACATCAAGTCGCCGAATATGCTTTTGGACAGAAATTTTAATTGTAAGATAGCGGACTTTGGCATGGCCCGCCAGGTTTGTAGTTTTTTTCTGCATTTATTATATGTGCTTATATGCAATACTATGAGAACTTTTTCATCTTTATAGAATTGACCGTTTTGCGCAGTACTGTCATTTTGAATCTGTTTGATAGCTTGTAATTTATTTTTTCTTTTTGTAAAAGTTTTGACCAAGTGATATTTATTGCCTCAATACCAAAATTATCAGTAAGATGCATTGTCCTTACATATTTAATTTAGCTTTATTTTTTAATATGCTTATAAAAAGTTGTAGTTCTAGTTTTTCAAGTAAAATGCAAGAATGAGTACTTTCCAATCAATCATGAAAATGTGAGTTTCAAGTAATTTTACCTTCCTTGCACAAAGAAAGTCTTATAAGCTTTTAATATATTATAAAAAGTTCTGCAGAAGTATTTTTTCTGAAAATTATTTTTTCGCTTCTGATTTCAAGTTCGACCAATCTAATTCTATAATAGATAAATGTCGATTTCAACAAAAATATTTTAATCCACAGTAAACTTCATGTATAACAAATCAATTGGGCCCACCGAATTGATTCATTGTATCTGAAAATCTGTAGCCTAACTTGGCTAAATATGTCTCTTTACCATTTTCTATATTCAAAAATTTGGAGGTAGCAAATTTGTTATAGCCATTGCTTATGGTGAGTTTTTCCTAATGATTCCTGTTCTAGGCTTTTAAAATTGTACTGGCCTTAACTCGTCAACTATGACTTCTATGAATGTGCCCTCAGAATTATTTTGCAAACTGCAAAAAGTCAAAAAGTTCCTTAGGAATGAATATGCACAATTCAAAAGTCCATATCAGCCAATATGATTGGTAATTATAATGAATCTTCCATTGAATGTGAATTTTTGATTAATTTAAGTTTGAAAAAGCAAAAAGCAGACTTTTCAATAGTTAAAGTAGGCATGAAACTATTCTCTTAGAAATAAAACGACAAAATACATCGTTCGAGAAACTTGATCAAAAATTCAATTAAACGTGCATCCTTTGAATCTATTTCAGTCTTAATATAGCGAAATTCGTATAAAACGAACTTGTAAAGACCACCAAATTTCCTCGATATATCCGAAATTCGATCTATCCAAAGTTTACTATATAGATATTGTTTGCTCTCCTGTCCTTTTTTGAATTGAAAAAAGATACTCGTGTGCACAGAAAACTTTGAATTTTACCAATTTTCTTTTTAGAAATATTCAATTCTAATGCATAATGGAAGAAGTTATATTGCGCTAAGTTTTGCTTTACAATTTCAGGTTTAACAAAGATTGGATACAATACATTATATTGATAGTCTGTATGGCAGATTCGCTGAAGAGTAATTTTTGGTTGTTTCTCAACTCGATAGTACACCATACGCAATTTTTTAAATGGAAATTAGGTTTTATTTCTGTGCCTATTTCGATTCATTTAGTAGATTAGCCATTTATCCCAGATTTTCAAATTACTGCATAAAAGAAACTGATTCCTATTACTCATGTAATGTACGATTTAAGAAGATTGGAACGAATAAGGTCCTTTACGAATTCCTTAGTTTCCTTCATTTCATTAGAGCGTGTTCTAGATATATATCTCTTAATGAACTTCTTGTTTATACAGTTTACTTTTGACAAAATAAGAAAAATTATCGATTTCGAGTTAAAATCTCTGAAAAGTTAGCATTTTCTTGAAACTTAGCCAATTTTAGATTCGAATTGCATTTAGAATCCCACTGAACTGATTCGAATTGATGAATTAAAGTGCAACAGAATTATTTTTCAAACGAAAAGCCTCATTTAAAAAAATAGACACGTAATACATTTTTGTGAACATACGCAGTTGTCAACAATTCTCCAATTACTATCTCTTTGAGGTAGCGTATCAATTTTAGATTTCTGTATTCAAAATCTTATATATATATATTGTTTGCTTTAATTATATATATTTTTTATAGGTCGGATCGAATATGACGATTGTTGGAACGGATGCATACATGGCTCCAGAATTGATGTTTGATGAGGAATATGACGCCTCAGCTGATATGTTCAGCTTTGGAATCGTTCTTTGGGAAGCAATTTACCGTAAAAAAGCAGGTTAGTCGCTTTTAATCGATCTTAAGTTTTTTTCGGATTTAGAACACATTTTACTTTTTTTCTTGGCTAAGAAAATTGTAAAATGTAGGACGAACAGCAGGTGTAGCCGTTTTTAAACAATCTTACTTTTTATTGGGTCAAAAATCTTTATAGCATGTAGAGATATAAATGCTCAAAATCAACTAAATACTTAAAAATATAGAATAGGTTAAATGCTTTAAGTCTATGAAATAACTTCAAGACCATAACCTTACTTCTTTGAAGATTTTTAATATATATATATTACTGGCGTTCAAACTCTTTTGACTCGATTATATTTAAGTGCATTATACGCTAGAATCTCCTGTCATTGTAATAAGTAGCAAATAACAAAATAATTTTTTCCATATTTTTTTATGAACAGCAAAATTTACATTAATAAAGTAATTACCCAATATATATATATATAATGTTAGGATTGACCGTTAAATTATTCGGAATTTTTTTAATTTTTGGGAAATTATTCTGGAATTTTATCTTTCAATAAAAAAGCACTCATTGAAGCTAGAAAGGAATCTAAATTAGCCTAGCTACTAATAGAATTTTCGAAATTCATAGCTATATTCCTCCAATCAATTTAAGTCCTGTTTTTTTTGCAATCACACCTTTACCGATCATAAATTATATAATTCACTATGTACGCCAAATCATGAATTTGTGACTTTTGACTCGCTTGAAGATGCACAATATTGAATAGATGCACTTGTTGAGGAGGCATATACGTAAGTATTCTAGAGTTTTTAAATGCTCCGATCATAGCCAACTGCGGAGCTGAATCAATTGAAATTCGTGATAATTTTTTTCAAAATTTCGGCATTTTCTAAATAATTTGTTTAAATGTTTTATCCATATTTATTAATAATTTTTACAGATACAGTTGATATTATATAAATTGATTCGGTCAGATATGCCCAAAACTGTCAGTTAATTGAATATATCATAGTAGAGATGTAACATGCACCAGCAAACAAAACTTGGTGGAGTGTAAAGCTATCAAATAATAGATTTGCTTTTTAGTGGACTATTGATTTATTGAATATCAACTGTAGTTTCAACATTTTCGTGCAAAGTCCTCTTGTATAATTCAATTTTTTCTTGTTATCTTTACATGTATACATAATTTGACCATTTATCTGCTGATCTATATCCACCTGTCTAAACTTTTCTAATTCTTCTTGATTTTGATTTGCTAGTTTATCGTTAACCTCGAATACAATGCGTCGAATAGGGAAGAAATTTTATCTAGCGTTAAAAAATCTGAAGGATTCATGTTAACTTGATTTAAAGCTAAATTATAATCTTTTCCTTATTCTATTTCAAGCACCATGTTAATAAATGATTCACATACATATATATATATATATATATATATAAATTTTGAACATTATATTGTTAATTTTATACATAATTTAAACTTTTCTCACTGATCGGTATGTATAGGCCAGCATGGCTTCGTTGAGCGTTTACCAAGTGATCGCTTCCAATTGAACACGCAGGGTCTTAATTTCAATGCCCCAGAAGATACTCCACCATCGTTACTAATGTTGGCCATCCAATTATGCCAATACGAAGCAACACAGCGTCCAAGTGCCGAAGATACGTTTCTGTGGCTAGAAGACTTGTACAACGAAATAAACGACGATGGTAGTCATATCAATCTCAAACCGATTGATTATGAAGCGTTGTTCAAATCGGAACCGACGTTTTCCATCGGTCGATCGAAACCGAGACCGGTATCGCTTTCGGTTGGTACGACGGCGACGGCGCTTAGTACTGCTCGACCACCCTCCTCAGGGAGCTTACCCCCTCATTTCAACAATTTCGCAAATCCTGATGCCCGAATAGATGGCAATTTAGGGGCTACTCGGAGCTCTTCAGGATCACTTCGGGGAGCTACTCATGCCCCCGTGACGAAATGCGGGTTCTTATACAAAAAAGGTAAATCGGGATTGAAAAATTGGCAAAAGAGGTGGTTTGTTCTAGAAGGAACGAAATTGCTGTGGTATAAAGATAGCCGAAGTTATCCAAAAGAACCTAGAGGGTATCTTGATTTGAAAGGATGCTTTATTGTTCGAGGTTTGTTTTTTCGGTGGAAAATTTTGAATGCAGATGGAGCTGCAGACCAAGAGGTGAGAAAATACATATTTTCATCTATTTCTATTGGACAAAATAAAAAATATTGATTTTTCATATGAGTTTCATAGGGCAGTATGCTGCGTGTAGCAAACATTAGAGGTTTAAATGAAAAAGGAAATGTCTATATGCATGTTTTTTTGACTTTGGATATAGCAAATTTGATTTTTTAAATAAATTTTCACCAATGAAAATCTGTTCATTTTGAATATTGTGTCCAATTTCACTTTGGATTTTAAGTCATAATAAATTCCGAATATTTTTACATATGATTCTTGTCTAGATGCAAAATATTTATCCGTAATTAAAGGTTGATTCGCAATTTCATGTACCTTATTAAGTAAAAATAGGTGGTGATATTGTATACGGAAAAAAAAATAATTTTCAAGAGCAGTAAATCGGTTGCTGTTGAACAAAGTTTTTGAGGGATGAAAACTTACCTCTGACGTTTCAATTCATAATTAGTTCTTTTTTCAAATTTCAGAATAATATCTGAAAGGTTTAAAAGATTTGCTAGCAGCCTATTCTGCACTAGTACCTCTTAATTTTACTTGAAAATGAATTCATTTCGAGGGTAAACTTCAAATGTAACGTATCTGTCAGATCCACTGAATATGTTCGTTATATCCGAAAATCAAAAAAATTGCAATATATATGTAGGACTATAATAGAGACTTGGCTGCCAAAGATGCTGGCGAAATGGAGCAATGGCTAACAGCTTTGCAAGATGCTATGGATGCTGCCGATACAGGTAATTTATTGCAATAGACTCGTTTGTGAATTCCTTTGTACAATCCTTTGTATAGTTTCAATATTTTTTGTTAATCTGTATAAATAGAACAGCAGAGTCAGTGAATTGTAATGAATCTTCTCGAGAATTGTGATGAATTCCTTTGAAAGATTTCAATGTTTCCTGTTAATCTGTAGAAATCGTGTTCTATAAACAGATGGTCCACGAAATAATATATTCTATTGTTTGATAGTTTTAGCAATCCACCGACTCCATTTGCTGGTGTCTATTGATGTCTCCAATTCAATATATTCAATCAGTTTTATTTTGAGGTAACCGGCTATAGCAGTTCATGGAATATCAACTATATGATTTATTGATTAATGAAGATACAAATCTTAAAGAAGACCACCAATAATTTCTTATGTATATTTTTTACTTATCTCGGCTGTCTATACATTTGATAAAGCAAATGAAAAATTTGTTACACGGAAGCTTGCAAGCTATATAACAAATGATAATAGAAGAATAACTCTTCATTAAGAAGAGAAGATTGCTAACTCTAAAAATTTTAGAGGTTAAATTTTTTTTGAAATTGGTGATGTGCAGATGAAGTTCAAATGTTTAACATTAGGAAAAGAGATCTTCTTAGTATGTTGCTTTTAATATGTTTTTATAAAAACATGCAATCAATCAATCAGCATATGTACGTGTAAATTTTTTCTGGAACAACATGGCTCAAATTCTTTATGAAGGTCACTATTAAGCAATGATACCTCTGTATATGAGCAAATTGTGATTACCACTGGTGGCCTTCTTAGTGGATTGCCATAGCTATTACCATCTTCCCCCAAATGTAAAGCATACCAAATTTTAAGACCTAATGCTGCTAAATCCTAATCGACAAATTGCAATAAAACTCCTCAAATTTTGGACTTTAAAAATGTGCACACAGCATAGCTCATCATGTAGTTAATGTATCTTTTGTCCAATCAAATGCATTGATTTCACTTTTTGAGGTCTACAAACTATTTCTTGAGCATTTCATTTGCCCAACTTGCCAAATTTCACAAAAAATGAATGGCCGCATTAAGATATTCAACCTTGACCCTGAAAATTTCGCCACGAGTGGGAGTTTTTAGTATTTTTTCATAACTCTGACTTTTCGTTTGAGGCATAATCTTGGGACGGCGTAGACGTCTTTTTTAATAATCAATTAGAACTTCAAGTTGAAAATTAAACCCTGGGAAGTAATGGCACAAATGAGATTGAAATTCAGTATGATTAATATTCGGGGGAAGACATAGCAGCCTTACTAATATACTGGAAACCTTGTTCGTGAGCTTTATACGTTGCAATTAGTGGCCTTCTTACAGCACAACTGTGTCTTTGAAGCATATTTTTTGCGTGGGGAAAGTGTAAATTTGCTCTAACCTGTAATTAATACGACTTTAGTAAGGCGCAAATTGGTAAGTTAATGTCTTGTTTTTGTAAAATTAGGCGAAAATTTGCCTCCAAATTTCGAAGGAAATGATGATCTCCCAAGAGGAAGTACTAATTTAGGCATTACCCTAAATAAAATTCCTAGTGCCGGTTTGCCTTCCGCTACCCCCTGGTCATTGATGAGTGAGCAGGTACACTTTTTTTGTATGCAGGATTATATGCACATATTCCCATGCACTGTTTTACAGTATGAGAGATAATATATATATATGTATATTTACAAATTTGCACCTATGAAAAGTAAACAAAAAAGTCATGCTGTGCCAAGTTCAGCTTCAGATTTTTGGATACAACGAAATTTGGATAATATGAGTGAATTTGGTGGTCCCGATACATGGATGTATGCTTATAATATATATATATATGTGCATTGGCATGTATTAATAGATGCATATTCAAAATATATTCTGATAGATATGACATATGGCGTACACGTACCCACTGATTTTATACTAAAACATACTATGATGTTAGGATTTAAACGGACAGACTTTTGTACTATTTATGAACGTAACCACTCATGATATGTATCTTATAATTGCACATTTATATAGAAGTATATTCCTAATGATATTAATCAGCCTTTCTCTTCTGTTGCTGATTAGCAGTAACTTACATAACACCGTGTTACCGTTAAGATATGTTATATGCAGTCGGTTGAAGATTGGTTGGAAAGCTTGAATTTGAAACATCTTTCCGAGGCATTCAGCAGTGGCGGTTACACAGATATGATGCTCATTCAAGAACTGGGCTTAAACAGTGAAGATTTCAAATATCTAAAGATACAGGTTAGATTTACTTCAGTCTTTTGCAACTTGCAATGATTTTGAAGCTCTAGAAAAAGTTCAAAGTCGAGGGTTAGTTTTTGTAAGATATGCAATAAAATTTTTTGCAAAAAGTTGAACAGAAATAAATGATTTAGATCGAAATTTTGAAGTTTGGTACTAGAATCTTGTGATTTTATTTTGGATTTTCTGTTAAGGGTAAAGAAAAATCTGCATTGATATATATATATATATATATATATATATGCGTATGCATGCTGATTGTTGGCTACGTACGAAAATTTTCACAGGTAGCTGTATTGCAGGTTATACATAAGTTATTCTGTGTGCTAAACATATATATATATATGTTTAGACAGGCATTTTTTGTGCACGCTATTGATGAATAACGTTTATATCAGGTTAAAAAAGAGCGGAAATTGCTGAAACTAGCAGCAACAGGAGGAATGGAAAAATTTCTCACAGTAGCAGTTTCTGGCTTTTATAATTTTGGGGCTGAGTTAGTGTATCGAATTGATTCGAGATGGAGATCATTGAGGGCATCCACTTTTTTTCGTTTCACCGATTTTGAAGAGCTCAATAGAAAGGTAAATTGTTCTATTTGACAGTTGGGATAAAATTCCTTGATCTATCAATAGTGATTCACTCGTTTGAATCATGTTCGGGGAATCGGTGAATCTTTTAAAGAATTGCATTCATCAAATGCCAACCCACGAATTTGGATCGAACCAATCCGATGTATTACTTTATAGAACGAACTCTGGATAAAATGAATTAATTCGATCGTACCAAAATATTCGTTATATATGGCATTCGCCATAATTTTGCTTTCCCAGTGATCCAGTCGTTCATAGAGTAGTTCAAATATTTTGATATGCAGTACATTTTTGTTTTATAAAGGTGCTATGCGCGATAAAAAATACAAAGTACGCGAGCTTAATGCCGGTTTTGCCAGTACGACCGACTCAGTCAATGCTGACTCTAGGATCGGTAGCACATGCAGCTCAGATGGCTCGGTTGCAACAAGATTTACATAAATATATGGACAGATTGACTACCCTTGTTGGAAATAAGGTGAATGTCATGATATTTCATTCGTATACAACTCATGCTATGCATATGGATACAAGCATATGTACTGTTAACGCTACTTATCATGCCCACTTTGGGATCTTTTTTGAAAGCATAAGTTTACTCTTAAAGTTTTCAAATATTTACTTTGTGCTGCTGCAAATATTTTGAGCTGCATCTTGCTAACTCATTCTGGATGCTCGCACTGGCATATACCAATCACTTTGATTGCCAATCTGATGTGTCAGATTTTCGAATGTAACAACTTAATTTGGTGACTCGAATTAACTTTATGTAGGATGTGATTTCCAAAATATGTTTACACTCCACCGAAACAATTAATATATAAAATCGATCGTATCAAGACCGTAGAGAAGAGTTCATCTTGTAATTATTCCTATTCGCTGACGAATGGTGAGTTATCGAAATGAATGGTTGAGAATCTAAAAAAATTTAGTAGTTTGGCGCACAGTGATCAGGGAAAGCAGGTTGAGCAAACAGAAATCTTAAAAATTGTGCTTTCTGAGTTGAACAAATGACCAGGCATATGTTGACCTGAATTGGGTAAATTTAGCAAAAATTGGGAACAATATGTAGGTTATCGTGATTACTTATTATGTGATGGTTCCAGCTAAGGGACAAATGGGTAAATGGGTATAATTAGCGGTGTCTACAATACATACCAGTATATGTATGTGATGAATGTATCATCTGAAGTCACTCACGTGAATTCGAAGAGACTTGAATTTTGTAGCTTTTATAAATCAAATTGGCATATGCAATACTGTTTAGCGCGAATGATCCATAAAAATATAGAAACAGATACAATCGAGTATAACCTAGATAGCACTATTTATCCATATGAATCAGATTCGAATATAATTCGAATCCTTGCTCTTGCAATGATTCAGATGTCTATACATTCAAATTCTACGTGCACAAATTCCGGTATGTAGTATATGCGCTATGCTTTTTTAGAGTACCCTCTAAATCAATTTTCTGATGTCTACCATCTAATGCAGTCACTTTGGTTCTGACTCAACTAAAGTTACCTTTGCATTTCTTGATTAATAGCCCTTGTAATGATGAAATCTTGAACAAGTAATTTGTAGAGGTTTTACTCTACATAATACTTGACGTTATTGTTTTTATTTAGGAGCCTTTTTTTACAATGCTATGTGGTCAGTTGGATCTTCTGCCTCCCGATACCTCCAGACTTCCAGAACGTACGGACGATTTTCTGGCAAAAATGCACCGGAGTTTATCATCAGATAGCCTTCAAGCAACTCCGCGCTCCTTTTACTCGACACGAAGTTCACATACAGGTTTATACAAAGCATCATTTTTTAAGCAGTCAGTTTTGTTAGCATCAATCATAAATTATACATTCTGATTGGATATTGGTACATCATGGTAGTTACAGTGATATATATTGATCACATATTGATACCTATTAATAGTATATTGATACGTGTCAAAAGTTTATGAATATGTATCTGAAGTATATTAATAGAACAGTAAACTTCGGATACGACGAATTTTCAGGACCGCCAAATGATAATTCGTTATATCCGATGATCAGAAGCTGTACTGGGTCCGTACATTCAAATTTTGCTTTTTTTCATGTGAAAGTTTGTTCAGAGCAAGTTGTTATATTTAAAGTCCATCATATGTTAAAATTTATGGATAGTCTACGTACATCATCTACAGTCTTAGTCGAAAAAAGTCTCATTTCTGTTCGAAATTTATGCATCAGTCCGAGCCTAAGGAACACTCAATTTTTATCTATTACCAGTAGAATTTCAGTATATAGACTATAGCTCTAAATTTTATCAGCGAAGGAACGGAAAGTGCAGTTCATTATTTCCTGTGTAAATTTTACCGTTTTGAAGTTGTTGGTCCACTTACAAAGAGATATGGACCGAGGGCATTACTTGATAGCCCTGGTAGAGTTTTAATATTTTCCAATAGGGAATGTCGATTTAAGACTCTAACACTGCATCCGCAGAAATATTCTATTATTAAAGTATATTAACTCTTAACAGTCATGGGGATTTTTAATCAAGAAATGCATCCACACAGCTTATAAAAATCGATATTTTTTTATTTGTTCTATGCTTCAACATGTGGTTTTAATCGCATAGAAAACATGCTGTTATATACGGGGGAACATGGTAGTACCCAATGTTATTCAGCTGATTAATGATATGTATAGCATTTGTTCAATTTTAAATACTAATGTCAAGAATGAGTGGTTATTGATTTGTTTCTAGGCATAAGTAGTGCCGATGGCGGGAATAAGCCACTCTGACATATCATATAATTGTTCCGAACGTTATATTTGAAGCAAGCGCAACACGGCGTGCCATTGTTCAAGACGGTCGTTTTGTCGACTTATGAAGACTAAGCAAGATGTATGAATATGAACGACAGATGTGCGCAGACCAAGCGCGCAGCATTTTCGTGCTAAAAAATTAATTATCTTTTTATTTTCTTATTTTCAATGCTTGCATGTGGGTGGATCCCTTCAATATTATCAAAATTTGCAAGTTTTAGGTTGATTTTTTGACCAATGAAAATGCTTCAAGATTTTGACAATGATCGTATTTAGACTACATGATGGCTAGGTAACGTTGACGCACTCATTTTTTGCAAGAGAAATTCTGTTCAATAGGAAATAGGAAATCTCGACCAGTGTAGTGCTATCTTAGTAGAATAACAGTGTTAACGTTTGAAATGTGAACAAATCTTTAAATTATCAATCGACTAGCAATTTTCAATTACTAACTGACACAGCTATAGGGATAACAAAAAGGAATAAAATTATTGCCATATTTCAATTTTGCATCAAAGTTTAAAAACCTCGCAATACAAATTTTCATTCAGAACAAAGTTATGTAATAACGATGTACAGATGGTGCACAGGATTCCTTCTTTTGGCCAATCCTCACGCTTCATACATTTCACTTGTTCCAGTTAAAAGTTGCCATTGAGTCAAATATGCAGCGAAAACATAATCATTGGAATCATGAGCTTAAAATTCTTTATAAAATGCCTTGAGAATAGACGGATTTATAGAAGAGACAGCTTATTGACGATGAGGGCAGGGTACCGTGTAAAATAAGCCATGAAACGAGCAATCGAGCTGAAACCAAGATAAAATAAAATTTGATAAGACTTTATTTTCCTCTACACCCTTGTTCCAGCAATCTGCCACAGATTCCTCAAAGCCTGAAAATTTTCCCAGTACTTGCTAATAAAATATCTCCTGCTTCATATTTAACAAAAACCTTACAGCCCAAAATCTTACATCTCGAATGATTCACTAATCTCCTTTAGCTATCCATCACCAGAACTCTTTTTTAATGCAACATTGCATGATGAATCATTTGATGTTGGCATAGGTGTTGTTCTCGTGGTTTTGATTTTTTTCGATTTCCAAATGAAATAGGGTGTCAGTTTAAAAACTTCGGTGTGTGGAATTTTGGATTGAGGAAACGATTAAAACTGAAGCTGGACTTGGCGCAATATGACTCTTTTCATAGTTCTTTTAACAGGAGAATCATAAAAAAGCTTTTGTCCAAAATTAATTGTAATTTGGTGTATTTTTCAATCGAAACTGATTTGATTTCATATTATTTTCAGCTTAAAAAGGGTGCCGTCGATACAGTTCCACATGCTTATTCTTCCGTCAGCTTCGAATTTCAAATAATATTATATGAAAAGGCAGAAGCATTCATTGAAAGGGTCATCTACACTAATTCCTACTTACCGCAAATGCATAATGCAATGTTTTCTAGCAACATCTTTGAATCCTTGAAATTTCAAAGCCAAGAAACAACATTTGAATTCCAATGTAATTTAACTAGATAAAGATTGAATATGATTGAGTAAATTTTAAGGATTAAGGGAATCTGAACTTTTCGAAGATCCTTACTATGACACCTGATAAAAGCAGCAAAAAAGATTTAATAAATCACATGCAGTATTTATTCTTGCCGCATCGTAAATTCTGTATGATTTTCAAGATCCAGATGCATACATACAAGTAACCCCTGACACTGTCCTATCATAGTCACATTGAATTTTCGAAATCGACTAATACTGGAGATATTGGCCTTATCCTGATTACACTGAACTTTGCAGCAAAAAAAGCGGTGGATTTTGGGTACACAGTTGCAACCTTTGTACTTTATGTTATTTAAATTTTTACATGTCTTTTTTAGACCCCACAGTACTTTCGCTCAGATTAATCAAATCATCATTTTTTTGGCTACTAGTACGGCTATGTGTCTCCACATTTCCCAGACCAAATCGACTCGATGCGCGCCTCGTCGGCAAATCCGACTGATCAAAAGAAACAACTTCAGCTTCATCATTTTCCATCAGTGGGATGTCGTCCTCTTTTCTAGTAGCACTGTTAGCTGTTTTAGAGTTCCACCGCGCTGCCACATTTTGAAGCTTTTTTTTCATATCCACCCCCATGTTTTGTATCTGATCAGTTATTGTTGCAAGACTGTTTGCGCTAAACATTGAGTAGTCGTCTGGATGACTAGTATTGTTGTAAGCTGTATCATTATCTGTATATTTTGCATATTCAGGATGTGCAGCGAGAAAATCCGAATTCTGCAAAAAAAAATTTAACGCTTAGATTTTCCGGCTCAAAATATATATTTTATTTTGGAATATCTGAAAGAAGTAGGCTCGGTTTCTGAGATTAAAACGTCATGAAGCAGTATCATAATTCTCTCCAGTAAATTTAAAATAGATTTGAAATGAAAACTTGAATTGAACCCAACCGGGTCACAAAATATATAACTTTCATGGCATCAAAACTGCTAAGTATATCGCAGTTTCAAAAATAAAATTGATTTTTAGAACAGTTTCTATTGCGTATCATATTAAGTTCCTTAAAATTGGGATGCAGTTAGGATCTAAATGTGCAGAATATGCCCCTAAAAGCAGACTCAGCCTAATCATTCTTCATAGCTTCCTTAGATTAGGCTTCATACTTGTTCATCTTGCATGCTCCATACTACCTTGGTAACTTTTCAATTCATATTGAACTCATTTTTTGGGACAGGTCTAATTATGGGATAATTTATGAATAGCTTGAAAAAATTTAAATATTTTAGTGGCCTTGGCTATATGATTTTCGCTAGAAATATTAGTGGTAAAAATAATTGTTCGAACAACACTTTCTGCAGCAGGGAACTGGATAAAAATTTCTCCATATAGAAGTAAAAATTAATTTGAAAAAATAAATAAATTTTGTAAATTGGGAGTATCTTTTTTTATCTAACTTAATGTTGAGCTAAAAAAATAATTTTCCAAATCTAAATAGGTAATTACTTTTTTCAGATGGGTTAATACGACAATAATTTCATTTCAAAGCATTTTTTATTTTACAGATGGAATAATAGCATCAAAGACAATAAAAAATAAGGCATCGCAAATTGAAATCATTTAGTAATTTTGCTAGATTTACAATATACTTGAATTGCTTTGTTTTGAAAAAATGCACTGCACCAGGAGTTACCCATCGTTGTCTAAGCATAAACTAGAGAATTCCGACATCATAAACATACTTAAACATTTCTCGTTAATCAAAAACTGAATTCAGTCTACCTGAAGGACGGCAGCTAGTCTTTCATCCGCAGCAACTTGAGCCTGCTCAGTAGAACGTACGCCAGCATAGCCACCATAACTTGGTACCCGTAAAAAATTAGCTGGGAGTTTCACGATTTTTCCTCTTAATTTAAAAGTATCCCATGATCCAGTCCTACCCCCAGCTTGCAATAATTCGTCGATATCACTTGGTCGGTCCATTTGAATAAAAGTCTGAGGGGTAATGGGGATATTGCATCGAGATGAGGACTCTTCAGAGGCAATCGATGCTGCTAGAAGTTGCTCCGTCGCTTGCTCGATGTTCCCGTCATTGGCCTGAGCCCAGAAGTGTGCTAAGTGTTATATACTGAAACAGCAATTAAAATGATAGGTAACTTACAGCTAACGCAAAACCTATCGTCTCTTCATCCAAGTTGCTGAACATGGCACGAAGACTCTGCATTGCATCATCCGACGCATTGCTAGGCACCATTATGTCTGGAGCGATGTAAACACGAGCAGCTTCAGAAAATCAACGAATAGATTTGCTGAGTTTAAATATCGGAGTCTCACTTATTTTTCCGCTAAACAATATTGGAAAGAAATCTTGTATATTTTATTGACATTTCCATTTTATTTAGCTTAACTATATTTCAATAATTTTACCTTTGAAACTATGAAAAAGAGCTCTTCAGTTGAGCCTGCAAACTTTCCAAAACTTCTAAAGGCTTTTTTAGATCGGACAAACACGACGTAAATAGATTTTTGAGCTGAATTGTCAGAACGACAAAAGTTTTGCAGGGCCTGTTGCGGGCCTAATTTAATAGGGCTTGTTACTGGTTAAAGGGGCTCCAGCCTCCATTATGCCACCATTACTCATTAAACTATAGGAACATTTATATTTTTTCAAGGAACATTATAGAAAATTAATTTTTCGTCAAGTCGGCATATTCGATATATCATGTCATATAGAGGTTCCGTATAAAGCATAGTTCATAAACCTCAATTCCAGCCTTGCTGTGCTCAGAATATATTTTACACAATAATGACTCTTTGCCTTGATGTTGGTGGCCTGGGCTGTACTACAGGTAGGTACAACAAAGGCACTCCTGGTGCTATGACTGTGAGGAAGTATATATTTTTTTTCGAGAGCAATGCTAATACACATTTATGCATTCCTGTCGGAGATCCTGATTGTCTTTCTGTTGGTTGGTTCAATGGAACTCTTTAATATCTAGCTTGCACTGTGCAGGGCATCATGTACACTTCAGGATTGCTCGGCTGTTGAGCACATCTTTGCTACTTCAATTTTAAAATCTATTGTTACAATTAGACTGTACATAATTTACTCACCTGATATTAAGTTTATTTCTGATTACCAAGCTTTAGCTCCGAGTACGACCAGATTTTAATAATGCTATTACTATTCCTTTTTATCTCTTGTTTTTTTTTCATTACATAGATTTATGTTGCTTTAATAGTATGTAGATAATATTGCTATTTATAGATGGAAATTTTTCGAAATTTTAATTCCATTCAATTTGTTTGTGTGTAGATGTGTGCTTGAGTAATGTGGTAAGTTCATTATTCAAGCTGAGTAAAACGCTACTCGTAAATAAAAATGAATCACATGATTTCATATTTTCTTATGCCATTATGATCCCTATTTAAATACGGATTACAAGGTAACTGTAGATGATTCTGAATGGCATTTTGCATAATTGTGCCAACTATTCAAGTTAATCGTAAACCATTCAATATGCATTGTTCACAAGTGGTTTCGGACGGGATATAATTTTTACGTTTTAAAGTTTTCAACGAATACTGATGGAAACGTTACTGGTCTATTGGATATACTACATGCCATTGGCTACAATATTTGTTCAATTTGCCAGGAATATTTCAACTATTTCGAAAAAAGTTACTAAATAATGACTGATGAAACATATAGCATTGAATTGTTCTCAGATTAATATTTTTTCTTTTATTCGAATATTCTTTTGTACAGGGTAGGTAGATTTAGTAAATTTTGGTCAAGAGGTTATTCAAATTTAGTGAAAGACACTCGCTGGACAAAAGAAAAAGATTATTTTAGCAAAATGAGAAATGTTCGATTGTCAAGTGCATTCGACCTTAAACCTATCTTTAATGGGAGTATCAAGACAGCGTCAGACACTCAAATATTGCTTTGGGACCATTTTGTAAACAGGAACTAGGCAGCATGCAAAAAAGCATCGTAAATTCGTGAAAATGAAATTTTTTATAATATCCATTCATTTCTAGTTGGTACAAGGAAAATCTTCTCAACAATAAAATACACAGGGAAAACGATGAAAATCAGAGATGGTATCAATTTACTCTGGATTGGTCATGACGATCTAAACCAATTCCAAGGTAGCCAACGTCTTCTAACTGATATTTTTATTTGAGGTTCATTATTTTCATTTTTAGTGTCATTTTTTGTCTCAAGTTTCAATGGAGGCTGCGCTGGTGTTTCTTCAATTTTCGGAGGCGATACAGGTTTACGAGTGCGACTTGAATTTACTCTATTATAAGTCAAATCTTCAATAATAGTGTTAAATGACTCATCGTCGCGATGGTGAAGATTTCTAAAATGCCGATCAAAGTCATCTCGCTGAGCTTTAGTCTCTCTCACGAGATATCCAAATTTTTTCTCAAGCATTTCATGCTTTTCTTCCTCTGACAGCTCGTTAGGTCTGACGTAAAACATGTATAGAATTCCAGCTGGAACTAAATAGAGTAGGAAATGAAGTTGATCCCGGCCAATGGTAAACTTGGGTTTCGGTAACAAGTCATCAACTGGATCTATACCTAAGCCGGAATTTGTAGTTTTAGGCACCTCCGAACGTGTCCATCTTGGAACAGATTCCTTAGATGGTATTCCGTCTAGTGCTCGGAGAGAACGTCGCAGCATGTTGTTGATATAGTAAGAGGATTTTTACGGTAAATAATAATTAAAAAAACGATATAATTCAATTGCCATTTTTCAAGAAAACCACGTAATTGACTTGGACGAATCCCCCCACCCCGCTTCAATGGTACACTCAAGAGGAAACATGCATTTGACACCTTACCTCAAAAATAAATTTAGGGCTAGACATCAATAGTTTAATATGTAGTAAACTATGACATGATAAGTATAATGTATCATCAGCCATTTCAACAATAAAAATAAAGCAAGGTGTCTTTTCTATTTGATTTGCCAAGAATTTAAAAACTTGCTACCCCAGCAGAAAAAGAGATGTCTTTTCGGTATCCTACCCCGTGTTGTGCATTGATTAGATTGTACTTTTTCATTTTCTAATATTAACAACTTGAAATATGTGTAGCTGTTTTTATGTCTCTTTACGCCAGTATCTTAGGCATGTTAATTTCTGTCAAGAATATATTTACACATAAATTGTAAGGAACCGCTACGCGCCTCTGGATACAAATCAGACGGATAGCAATGGTTTAGATCATCCGAACAATTCAACTTGACCATAGAAAATCACTATTTTATATTAAGTCGTCACAACTTCAATCACAATTCTCTGATAAGTAAGGTAATGTTGCGAAGAGGATCACTCTTCGCAACATTAATTGATAGTGCACACTTTTATTTATATTATGTGTTGATAAGTAATTGCTTATCTACTTTACAAGGAGACATAGCTCTAACATAAATATATTTTAAAGGCAGTAAATTTGCACAGCAAAATTTTAGCTGCTGCTTATTTTGGCAGAATTTTATGTTATAGTTTAGAGACTATTATTTTCTATTTCCATTCTGATCAAATGCTTGTATTGGAAAGATACAGACTATTTGCTATGCACCCAAAAAGTGTTAAACAGCATTAACAGTAAATAATGTCAAAGCATGCACATTTAGCTGATCCTAATTTACCTAGTAGTGACAAGAAAAAAACTATTGCACTACATCTCTAAGTGTTAGGAATCAATACATTAAAGACTATGCATTTAACCAACAATAAACACAACTAGAAGTCTAAAGAAAACACACACAGCCAATAATGTATTAATCCCAATTCATGTGTTGTCAAGAATGAATTTTGCCAACACAATACTACTTAAGAGCACATGCATATGAGAACACACTTATGAGAACATACTTGTGAGAACACACTAATCAAGAATACACATATAAGACAAATTAAGTCCATAGAGTCCCAGTTCAATAACAGATCACGGCAAAACAGATCAGATCCTGATACTAAGTTCTAAGATTTTTTATATGTACTATAAATTTAGCTGCATTCACTTCTTCTGCTTAATCTCAAGGTATTGTAAGTACAAAATATATGTAGCAGCATGTAAGTTTTTCTTTCTTCAACCAAATTGTGAAAGGATGAAACGGGCAATTAAAATTTGAATTTAATAACCATATACCTCCAGAACCAAGTATGGACCCAATCTTTATTGAAATGCTAAATGGATCTGCAAATACATGATTCTGTACTTTGGGCTTCTATTAGGTCACATAATATTTTTGCTAAAGCCAGTTTAAATTTGCTGTTATTGTTAATTATTCTGCAGTCGTTAACTATTCTACTACTATTGCTTATCAGACCAAGTTATTTTGTCAACTTTAATGCAAACCAGTTATTTTTCAGGCACTTCGTTTTTCACCAAAAGTCATAGATTATTGCATTTGTCTGTACCCCAGTTCAGTTCAATTATTTTTGCGTCATTGATACTTCAATGTTTTGAACAAATGCAATACTTATTTAATACACTTCCTTTTTTGTGATTCATCTCTATATTTCATAGAGTAGGATGGCATATGCTTTAGATCTTTATCATGTGGTCAGAAAACCAGGGAAAATGCCCAGACAAAATATTTTTTTGGGGCCTGCCCCATGCCACGTAGACTAAACTTTGCTAAAACATTTTTAATAGATCCAATCTTTCTGTTAAGTACCTGTCAAGACTTGCAAGGGAAAAAGGCTAAAAAAGCAAGAGAGAATGGAACAAGAAAAATTTACAAAGCAAGGAAGATGGATAAACAGCAACAAAAAAGAAAGAAAAAGAAAGCAAATCTACTAACTCTTGTGTGTACTGTGTGCTTGTGTGTATTGTTTGTGTTTTCACTAATGAATAAAAATATGAACATAATATATATAAAAGAATAATTTATGACTAACTTGAACTTGATGACTAGACACATTCCCATTGGCTGATTTGTGGAAAATCATCAAAATAAGAATAGAACAAGTTTCCCATTGGATGATTTGTAAATGATCATATCAAAATATGAAAGAACAAATTTCCCATCTGCTGATTTGTGGAGAGCCATCAAATATAAAAGTAAAACAAAATTACCTTTGAATGATTATTAGACTGCCATATGAAAATATGGATTAGAGCACATAGTATGGAACATTCTAGAACATACGGATCTAAGGCATAGTTGTAGACCTTACACTTGCAATATACGGCAGAAAACTAACATGGTGCGGTGTTGAGAAGATGAAAGGAAGGAAGAAAATACTGTTTCATGGTTGCTCTGGTGAGTCTCCAATCAATCAATTTGCATGGTATGCATATTGTAGAACCAAATGAGTTGATAAAGGTTTGTGCTTTGGTTATTAGTAGCCCTAGAATCTTCATTGAATCTTAAGTATTTTGCAATAGGCATGTATTAGATAGATGCCAAAGTAGAAGTTATGCTGGGAAGTACTTTTAAAACAGTTAGTCACATTTTATCATGTGTTTGTTTTCTTTCATGTGGTTTTATGTATCAAATGTTGCTTCTATTCAATACCAAGGTGTCTAGCTAGCATTTTCTTTTTTTGACAGAAAAGACTTCTGAGGTAGTCATGACTCAGCAAAACTAGACAAAGTTATTTTTAAGCGTTAGCAATAGACAGTCCTGTAGACAGTCTCAGAGGAAAGGTGTCAGGACTGGTAAGGGAAAAAGGGCTAAACAAAAAAGAATAGACAAGGAAAGTTTATACGAAAAGAAGGATGGATCAACCAAGAAAGAAATATGGAAAAGAAAAGGAACAAGTCTATTAACTCTTGTGTTATGTGTACTTGAATGTGTATTGTGTGGTTTGATGCTTTCATAAATGACTGAAAATCTGAACATGAAGTATATAAAAGAATAATTATGACTATCTTGAAGTTAATGGCTAGACACATTTCCCATTAGCTGCTTTGTGGAGAGTCATCAAAGTAAGAATAAAACTATTTCCCATTGGCTGGTTTTGTAAAGAGTCACCAAAATATTTAAAGCAAAACATATAGTATAGAACATTCTAAAAGCATGCGGATCTAAAGCATAGTTGTAGTCCTAAAAGAAGGTGATAGTCTAATCTGAATTGCATTAATTGAGGCCAGATTTGAACTATAGTACAACTCAGCTTCCAAGTACCAGCTTGACCAAGTCTAAGACATATCGCACTCAAAAGCATGGGTAAATGCCACCAAGTACAATCACTTGCTGGATTTTGTTGCAGAACTTACAGCTGTTATGTTTGGCTCTCACATAATCAAGTTGAATGTGTGCATTTGAAAGTAAACCAGGTTTAACACTGCATTCAGCATTCAAATTATACTTAAGAACACCAAAATAAAAAATGTAAGTACAACAGCACCTGCATTTAATACAACTGTACAAAGAAATGTACAGTTTTAAATGAAGAAAATTATGTTTTTAGCCAGTTATCAACTATGGGGGGGGGAGAACCTGCAGCTCTGCCAATCTTAACTTCCCCCAGCAGTATCTATCTCTAGTTATATATTAGTTGCCAAGAATATATTTAGCTGGCGGAGTAACATAAATGTTACATTATGCAGACAAAACCCTTGAAAGAAGGCTGAGCTAGCCAATGTAGATCCAATGTTTGCCAGTCGCATACAATATATTTATAAAATGAAAGCATGCTAGTTGAAAATATGTTCCTTGCAATAATCTGCATTTTATGAGACCCATTCGGTGAAGTTTGCAGGTTGCTATGTTACAAAAAGTTACCAAGGTAGAGCGGTGATGTCGATTTGGTCAAGTAACAGAAAGCATTGAAATGGACTTGGACAAAAGGATGTAATTACTTACGGTCGTTTCCAGGAGTAAAAGAGAAGAGGCCGTTTCCACAAATAGAAGAGAAGGAGATAAAATTGGTTAACCCAGGGCTTGAACTGCCTAACGTTCAGTTGCTAGGCAGTACACGCACACCTACATTAACCAGTTAAGTCTGTACCTATGTGCAGTTTTTTTCACAAATAAAGATACGGAACAAATGCCAGTTCAAGATAAGTTTGGATTTACTTGATCTTCAAAATCAATCTTACCAAATTTTGTTGCCTTCATCTAAATTTTTGAGGAACCTTTTCAGGATTTGATTTTACCTTTCCGTGCTTGTGAGATGAAAATCTTTAAGCTAGCATAAATGCTATGGTATACTAGAATGCTTGTCAGCATGGATGGACAAGCTTGACTTAAATTCTCAAGCTGAAATAATTTGACTTACTGCTTGAAAGATGAGCAATGTAAAAAGTTCTCAAAACAAAGCGTTTGACTGCTCTCCAGCTCCAAAGCGTAGGCGCATTTCATTTTCAATTCCAGTGATGACTGCAGTGCTTTCTTATTTCATATTGATTAGAGTATATGGAAGTCTTCCCAGTAATCACAATATTGTCATTGGAACAAAGGGAGATTTTTCTCTCTCAATTTCTAGTAAGAAAATTGACAAAGCTGAAGACAGCAGTAGAAAAATATTAAATGAACCTTCAAGGAGATTATTTGTTTCTTTGGTTTTGTTTTTTGTGTTGAGTGCCTCAGTCATCAGTTTAAAGTTCAATGAATTTGTAAATACATGACTCTTATTACAGACGTACATTATATTCTACATTATTTCTTCAGCTTACTCTCATCTTATTCTTTTGTTTGTACTCTGCAACAAAAACTATTTTTTTGTCAACATTGATGCAAGCCATTCAGATACATAGTTAGGACATTTTTCATCCAAGTAGATGGATGGCTGAAAGCTCTGTACCCCTTCCTAGTCAATCATTTGATTTTTCTGATCTTGAATATTTTATGAAACTGAATTTTTTATTTAGTGCACTTTTTTACTGGTTGGCAAACCAATGAAAATGTCCTGTTTCCACTCCATCACACTTACTATCAAAGTATTGCTATATTTTTTTACACAATTTTTCAATGTTAGGCTCTGTGAAAGGTTACAGAATATTAAAGACATGAATACGATAAGTTTGATAAGCTTCATACTGAATGCTGGGCTTCAAATGCAGCTCAAGCAGGTTGTGTTAAGCCTCAAAGTGCTAGTAAAAAAATCAGTGATTCTTCTGCATCAAAATATTCTGAATCTGAGCTTTACATTTCTATAAGCCAAACATTCTGTAATACTAGGTTCAATTTTGTTTGTAAGTTTATAAATCATTTCCCTCAGGGATGCATTCATAATTTTTTCATCTTCTGTGACTACTAAGATATATGATTTTCCAGTACCGTAGATTGTACCTAACTTTATGCTACACAAATTACCCCGATTACTTTGTGCATTTCATACAAGTATTTTGTAACAAGCATATTTTTGTAATTATAAACAATTTATGCAGCCCATGAGGCTATCCTCATGCAGCCTGCATGATATGTTTACAATCTTAAATCTTTTTCTCATTCTTGTGCCTTACCATAATCTGTGCTGCACGCTGGTTCTTCTAGCGCCATTGCTGAACTATTTTGGATTGAGTCAACGTCTACTTTTCTTCATCAGCATAGTTGTTTCTAACATATTTAGTTGTGCTTTGCCTTTAGTCACTATCAACAATTCTTGATTGCAATCTATATTGTTCCTTTCTTGTGCAACACTATCTGTTAGGAATTTACTCCCTTAGGGATTAATTTAATTTTTATAGCTGCGGTCAGTGTTCATTTATGACGTTCCAAGTAAATTGACTGCACAGATTCTAGTAGGGTTATATATATTTTGATGTGTTGATGAAGTTAGCTCACTTCCATCAACACAACTAGTACATGATAAATATGCACATATCTGTCACAGTTTCTTGTGTTTAGTTGTGTTTCATGCTTCTAACACTATCTTAGTGCTGTGCATTTCTAAGTTAACATTTTTCCAGATTTCCTTTAACAGTGATAGCTACAATAGATTTCATTGCAAAACTGCTGGATGAAAACTTCCTGTCATGATTTTGCAGCAGGCTTAAAAATATAGCACCCAACCAACAACCGTATCAACGTATAATGCAAGACTAGACAAAATATATAAGTATTATTATGTATTTTCAATTACAAAGTAAGAACTTGGACATTTTAACTAGCAGAATTGAAAGTCCCACTTCTGATCACTATGATACAGTAGAAATTGATAAATGTATCCCACGCATGAATCAGAAAGCAGAGACAAATAATAAAATACGGAACAACACACAAATGCAGTACATTAACTTGTATTTCATGTGTTGCCAAGAGCGAATCTGGTCAACACCATACAACTTAAGAGAATGCATGTACAAGACAAATTAAGTCAACAAAATGATAATGACTTTTTTTGAGAATTGTACATAAGCATACAGCAAGTAACTAATCATGACTCTATAACAAATCACACGGCAAAACAGATCAAGTACAGACAAGATATTACAAACATAGTTTATGATTTATTAGGATTGATTTTCAACTGTAATAGAATAACAATGATTTAACTATGCAAAACTAAAGCTATTTTAGCAGCAATTGTTACATGCAAGCCTTCTTTCAATAAATCTTGTTTATTTTTAGTCAACATATTTTATTGGTCTTTCAACTTGCCTTGTTTAATTTATTAAAGTATTCATGCAAATTATAAGCTAGTTAATTACTTTTTATTTTATCAGAAGTCTTTGCTTCTTTGCAAAAAAGCTTAAACTGGATTGTAGATTGTAAAATTATCATATATTTGCTGGTCCTGCTATCTCCATAAATTGTTATGGCACAACTGCTCAAATATGTTTGCCTATGTTTTTATTACATTTTGTCTATACTTTACCTACTTTTTGCCTCTTTTATCATATTGAACCTATTATCTTAATTGCACCCTTATACCAATTCTTCATGTCAACACTTTTGTTATAATCCTTTCATAGATTCATTTGTTCTGCACCCTCTTATAATGCCACATGTTATATTCCTTATGGTTCTGTAGAAACTTCTTCACTTATTTTCAACTTGTAAATGTTCTATGTCATAACACCTTTTCAACAATGGTCAGATTCTCAAATTCCTCTTTACCATCTGTAACAGCACTTTAAACTTAACTTTCAAATGACTAGATATTATTCTAAAGTTGTTATCAATTCTATAACCTTGCTTATTCAGCCTATCTTTCAACTGCTCTTGCTTTAGTTTCACCAAATTTACTTTCAAGGGATACTTCGATTAATTCTAGAATAATTGCAGTCCTGTTAGTAAGAAACTATGGGTTTACTTACAGGCTAAAAGATTCACCCAAAAGCCAGTTTTAAAGGTACTTCAAGAAGGTATACTGCAGGAGCTAGTGGGAACATGTTTTTTAGTTTAGCGTTATGTTTTTGTTCACTTTTCACAATTAATAGCAAACTAGTATGTTCTATTAAATTGTTTTTGTGTTGATGTTTGCTTTTTTGCTGTTACACGTTGGACCTAACCCTATCTGCTAAGCCTTATTTTCCACATACAAGGTATATACTAAGACATTATATTATTACATTTCTCTTCTTCCACCGTAGCAAGGATAATTAGCAGTAAAAGTCTTTTTCTTGATTTCTTGTTGCCTGCTATTTATCTAAAAATATTTTCTAGAGTTTTGGTCAAGTTTACATGTGATAAAAACAGTTTTTCAGCTAGCAAAAAAATCAATTACTCAATGGATACTTTGAAATATTTCTCACAATTTTTAAATGGACAGATGTAGTTTAGCAGTAATTTCTTTAATATATTTAGTAAAAACTGAAAAGTTATTTTGGAAATTTTTGACAAGATAACCTAGTGCTGCAAACAGTTTTAATATCATCCATGAAGTTGAGCAAAATGAAGTAATTTGAATATGTCTCTAATTTGATTGAGCTACTAATTCAATATTTTGCAACAAGTTGAGCAAATTCAATACAACACAATGAACAAATATGTTTATTCATAATCAGTTTATTGTTGCACTAGGATTACTGCTGCTTGGTTTTTATAAAGCAAATATTAGGCACTTAATTAATTCATTGGTTGCACAGCACATTTAACTTTATGAAGTGAAATTTTTCTGAAAAACAATTTAATTGCCATTCTTGTTAATATCATTTTTAGTGAGTCATTTATGAGTGATTCTTTAAAGTTCATCATATAATATCTGCAATTAAGCCAAAGTACAGATCACCCTCATGTATTATAGCTTTTAAATTCTGTTATTAGATGGAATTTGTAGAGTTTTGCTAAGAACAATGAAAGCTAAACCTACTTTTTTGTCAATATCTAGTTAGTATTGAACACCTAATAAGAATCTCATCATGATTCCACACATTTGTAATATTAATCTTTTAGTGCTTTACAGAAAATTAGCTACTTGAAACAATTTTTTCCATTTGCTAATAAATCATAATTATTTCAAAAAAGTAAATAATTTTTCTGAGACCTGCAACATTTCAAAACTAATGACTTAAATTGTTTTTTTTGTTTGTGATCTGAGAAAACAGAGTGTTGATTACAAAAATTAGGTTTTGATGGATACTTCTAACCAGAGAGTAAATTGATTACATTCAATATCTAGGTCTATTTGTCAAGTATCTATGAATTTAAGTAAAAAATTTTTAATATGCACGTAAAAAATTTCCAGGAAAAATTTAAATGAAAATGTTTTTTTCCATTTATAGATTTAAGTTTTTTTGCGCTTTTAAGGTTTGTTGTTCACTTTTTGAACTTCATTGTAAATCCATTCTAACTAGCTTACTCTAAAAAGCCTAAGCCATAAAATTTCAAATGCAAACTGGAATTTCCACCTGTCCATAAAAGATAATTCTAGAGTTCCAAAAATCTGCCCTGAAAATGTCAAACTCACTCCTGTACTCAGTAGTATCAAGCATCAAAAAAGTTTTTTAGATTTCCACAATATAAATGCCCACATATTTACAAATTCTAAATATTTATGCCTCTGTCCAAGAACTTGAAATTGTTCTCAAGCAAAATCGTTGAAAAGAATTTCAAGCGAACAATCAGCATTTATGGATGTGCCATGGAATGAGTTTGTGAGGGTGATGGATGAGAAGGAGTATAAGGCAGAAGAAAGCAAATGAACTAAGGATTTTAATCAAAGAGCCGTCATATTTGCATTGGCAATGGGAGTATTTTATTGTCTTGTTAATTTTCAATAATATCTATAAAAATCTATGGCAAATAGTAAAAAGGTTAGTAAATATTACTCGGCCAAATCTTTTTTACCTTTTCACATGTCATTGTCAAATGCCAACCTTTCATTTGCAGTCGAGAAGCTAATCTAAGTAGATAACCACTGTAAAACTCACATTGAACCTTTGATTCATGACCGTACTTAACATCATACGTGCACACTCTAAAAACACGAAAAAAAAGGTAAAAATCAAGTGCTTTCTTCTGTATCATTATCCTTCTTAGTGAAAACGCTTTTTATTCGACTTTTCAGTATTTTACAAAAATTCACACTTTTGGGAATAACTTTTTCCCGTATTACATTTCCAACGGATCGACTAGATGTCTTTCCACTTCGCAATACAAATGATCCGTGTCGTTTCATTTGTTCTAGAACAGGGTTCGAGATTTGCTTTACATTTCGGGATACTAAATCTACACCAGATTTTAGTGGATTCAGTATTTCCTTCGGCAGAAACTCAATAACCGTCGCAAAATCATTGCACATTTGATTTTTAACTTCAGACCCGAGTTCAATGAAATACCCCAAAATATTTGATAGAATATTTTTCTTTTGTTCCGAATGCCCATCTTCATTTTCATTCATTGATTCCAATTTTTCCTGTTTTATATGCGTGTTTTGTGAATCGCCTGATTCAGTGTCCTCTTGAACTTCCTCTTCATCAATAACCCCACCCAAATCCTGCATACTACCGATGCTGTCCACTTCTTGATTTTCAGTGTTACCACTAATATTTTGGCCATCTTTGCCAATTTGAATAAGCTGCTCTTTTATTTCTGCAGCATCTTCAAAATCGATATCAGATGTGTCCGCTTCATTTATTGGTACATTTAACATGTATTCATCAGTATCTTCATTTTGATTTTTAGCTTTTTTTGCATGGAAATTTTCATTCTGTTCAAATATTTGAGCACTATCACTATATATATCTTCATCCATCTCATCTTTATCTGCTTGCTTACTTAACGCTTGCTCTGGATACTGAAAATCAGACTGAAATTCACTAAAAACTTGTTCCGAATTAAGCGCAATGTCTTGTATAGCTTGAGTTCCAATTTGATTAACATCATTTGAGGTTGAATGATGATAGAGCCCCTTTTCAAAATCAAGTATTAGCTCAACCTCCTCCACCAAATCCTCAAAATCTAGGCCTTGTCCATCGTAACCTCTGCATGTAACAAATAAATTTCTTTATATGCAGTAAACTTCAGATATACCTAATTTCTTGAGACCATCGAATTGATTGATCATATTCGAAGCTCATTTCATCATAAAACTTAGAGCCAAACCTGGACACAATATGGCCTTTTTGTATATTTTTTATGAGTGAAAATTAGTTTAAAACAGAATTTGTTGCGTCTGATGCTTGGTCCAGTGATATAGAAGCCTATACATATATGTAATTGTTTGTTGACAGCTATTAAAAAAACCTTTCACATACAGTTTAAGAAAAATGTAAAGCTCACGTCAGTTATGAAAAATATATCTAACAGAGATTCGTCTCTGACTCGTGCAGTAATTACAAGGTTAAGTGAGCACAAAATAAATTGTAAAAAATTGGTTCCATATTTTTCCAACTCTTCAGCTATCATCCTGTTACTTGGAGGATTAAGCTCACGCAATTCATAAAGATTTTAAATGTTCAAGACTCATTCAAACGCTTCATTTTCACACTCCTCCATGGGCTTTCATTCAGCGCACACCTACCAGCTAAGTTCGCACTATAAGCCGAAGTTCAACTTTAACACTTAGGCCAGATAATTCATATCTATTGGCCGAAAAATAATTCCTATAGCTGCTCAGGGAGGCCATAAGTGAAGGCATATATCACCCCCTCCCCTTCTCTACAGTTTCCCCCATTTTATAGATCCTTATATAAAGTTATCCACACAAAAAACTGACTAAATACTGTCTGACCAACATATGTAAAATATATGCGTAAAGCGGAATATAAAATAAGAGAGAAAATTTAAAGGTAATTTGTTGATGAATTTATGTTATTGACGGTAAGATTTAAAATAGTTTCAAGCTGATTTGTATCTACGGTGCCGAGGAATGAGTAAAAACTTGAGGGGACAAATTTTACGCGTAACTTAAAAATATTTCCAGATAACAAATTCAATATTATTTATCATGAACCTAAAGTATCCATAGATTTTTTCATGCGTTGCTAGGTCATTTTCTATTGATTAGTACATAAAAAAGGGTACCCATCGAAAGTAACTTGAAAATAGTATTTTTTAAATTAAAAGTTTTTTCCTCTCATATTCAAATTTCAAAATGAAGTACTCAACAATCAGAGCGGCAAACTTTGACAATAAAATTTAGAGGTGACATGAAATCACAGATTGTTACATTGATTGATAAAATAATCCATAGAAAAAATAACTGATAGTTAAGAATTTGAGCACTACATTCTCGAATTAAAACTCAATGGCTGATGAAAAGGTAGTTATTTAATTTCCACAAAGATAACGCTAACACCAATGTAAATTTAACAGAATCTTTGGCATTATTACCAATTGAGAAAGTCTTGTAGTTTGTTTAAATAATAAGCTTGAAGTATGTCCTTCAAAAGGTGCGATGAAAATTTAGTAAGATTTTAGCGCCAGAAAAATTGTTCCAAAATTAGTGAAGAATTGTTGATGAATAATAAACCCTTCGAAGCTATAACTGTATTACAATTAATTAGTTGCAATGTATACTTCGGAGGGTTTTGCGAATAATAGAATCTTATAGGATTTAAGTTACCTCCTATCAAGTATTTCTAGCAAAGCTGGTATTGGCAATTTTTCCACAGTACAATCAAATTCATCCTAGAACATGAAACATGAGAGATTGCAAATAAAATGGTGATCTGAGTCTTTTTTTAGGCAAGTTATGAAATTTTAAAGGAATAATCGATAAAACAAAGAGTCCAAAAAATGCAGCCCTCAAAATCCAAATCCGTTTTGTTAGAGAATGATAATTTTTATTGAAATGTATTTGTATAGTGTACCAGATCTGCCTCAGAGTTGCAAGTAGTCAAAGTTGCGTTGCATAAGAATAGCGAACACAGGAAAAGAATCAACTGAAGCATAGTGCAGAATAAATTCAGATTCTAAAAAATTACAAGATCTTCAGATATAATGCAGACCACGTAATAGATGCAAGTAATCAGAGAGAAGAGGACATGCTAACTGCATCTAATTTATTAGGCGAGATGATTCAATAAATTTAAACTTGCTTAATATTAGCCTCTTATAATCGATATATTATGCTAAAATTAAATAGTTTTCTTGAACTAAATCAGACTAAATAGATTACATTCAATTAAATCTCGTTTTAGTTAAGTTCGAGTATCATCGAGTATATTCGGTTGAAATTTGTTTACAAGATAATTTACAAATGTGAATCTCAGTTTCGTATATGCTGTTTCTTGAGTAATTCGAGCGCGAATTTATAATAGCTGCTACATTGCCGGGGTAAGCGGCGTACAGTTATATAAGGGTAGGTGAGGAGCATCATTATTATAGAGCTTGCAGCATTCTACTCTCTAAAGTACATATCAGAATTTTCCTCAATATTCACTACATCATCAATTCGTGGTAATCATTATCCTGGATATGCCCACGAAACGAAAACAAGAGATAAATTCAGACTTGTTAAATTCGATCTTATTGTGTCATATCTTTCCGGCTTGTGGTGCCAATTTTTTATTTTGTTTATTCATGACTATCTTCAGCTCGTTTTTTAGTTTTTGTTATCTCTCTTTGTTTGAATTCAGATTCATCTTAGTAGAGATATGCATCAAATTATGCCAAATAGGCAAGGACACGGGCACAGTTTTGGTCATGGAGTGGGGGGAATGCCGGTGAGATAGAATTAAATTGAAATCATCGATGTGTTCATTATTGTGCATGATTTTGATGCAAATAGTATTTTTATTATCTTGCCACAAATTTTGCACAATTGATAAATTGTTTACCTAGTCATAAATTATTTACACTGCAATAAAAAAGTCATTGGCATTTGTGTGAATCTGTGTTTTCATTAGTTACATTACTTTATTTTGATTAAATTAAATTGAAGTTTGTATTTCTCCGCTTATTTTGTTAATTGGACAGCCTTTTATTCCTTACGCATGTTTTGAAGCACTATAATATCACCAAATTATTGGCCAAACGATGATTTCCAGCGACAACTAACTTACTGTGCGAGGATAGTTAACGTTCATTTGAAATGTTCAATCAAAATAATTAAAAGACTTTTACATGTTTAAAGTAGATACTAAATGCACAAACTGCAGTAATTTTGGAGGAAAAATTATGCTCACTATTGGGAAGTACTTCTGCTTGCAATTTTTCCGAAAAAATTAAAATTCCAGAATGAGACATATCTTAGTTTTTTTCTAGAGATTCTTATCTGCTTTGTTGGAGAGTGCGAATTTAATGAACACGTACGTCACGCAGTAATAATTAATGTAATATATAAAATCTCATTTTTTACAAGGTACACACATTGTATGCATCGACATTTTATGCTTAGA
Organism: Vaucheria bursata; assembly: GCA_032358265.1. Classification (NCBI taxonomy): domain Eukaryota; class Xanthophyceae; order Vaucheriales; family Vaucheriaceae; genus Vaucheria; species Vaucheria bursata. Next base: position 48,652 of record JAULBW010055092.1, read on the forward strand.
GTCCAATTAGAATTGCGACATGGAAAAAATTCTTAAGTTGAAGAGGTAGAAGAAATTAACCCATACCCAATCATAAAATAGTTCTAAATGTTTATTATGCAGCTGAACATACTACAGTTGATATTCCATAAATCGATGGTACACTAAATTATATATTGTATCATTGGATAGTTTTACCACTCTATCAACTCCATTAGCTGCTGTAAATTGACATTTCTAATCCGATAAATTCGATTACCTGATAGTTTTTAATGTAACAGATGGTATCAGTTTATGAATATCTCTATTATTTCAGGAAATGCATGAATTCCCCCCTCATTTAGGGCCAGCGGTCTTGCAACAAACCCAGGGACCTAATACTGGAATGTTTCATGCACCAGTAGCAATTAGTGCAAATTTAGGCACAAATGCTGGCAGTCAGGTTTCGAGCCAAGCTGGAGGCAGTGCTGCTATTGGTAAAAAATTTAAATTTTTGTTAACATTATTGGGTGTTATTTTTTCTTGCCATTCTAAATATGCAAAATGATACAGGAAACCATGGATTTAACAAATTCTCGTTTGATTGCTCATAAAAATTGAAAAATTCACATTTTGCCAAAATCCAACTTTAGATTTTCTGATATAGTAATTCAAATTGGTGGTTCTGGCATACTTGGTATAACCTAATTTTACTTTATTTGAATTGTACATGAGCTTTTTTGTACCATAATTAATGGCAGTGAAATTTTAAAAAGTGAATAATTGGAATCAACATTATATTTTGGATCAATCTATCAGATTTAGAATACTGTGAAATGAAGAACTGAATGACAGAAATCTATGCACTCAAATGATATGTAAGCTATCAAATTTGCATTTCATAAAATGCGTGGAAAACTTGTATAAATATTGCATCAACTTGGAACTTACTTTTTATATGTATAAATTTATATTTATTCATACTTGCATGACTGGTTTTTGTCCATTTTGCATCACAAGTGCACAAATTAAATGTAATTAAAGTAGACCTTTCGAAAATTATTTTTTTACAGTAAAAAGTGCTGGAAAGTATAATTAAAGTTATTTTGATGCCATAGAACTCAAATGTACCTAAGCCCATTTTTTGCATGAACAGTTTAACATTTTTTGTGAAGCTAGTTGCATGAATGATCAAATTGACTCAAACCGACCAGAATGGTTTTTTATACATAATAGTTTCCTATGTTTCTTAAACGAGCTAAAAAATGTTTATTTTATCATTTCAAGGATCTCGTGAACAGTTGGAAGAATTATTTGGTCCGTTTCCTTGTGTTCGGTTACGCGGAATGCCCTTTGAAGCGACTTTAGATGATATTATCCGATTTTTTCAAGGAATACCCATATTAGACGCAATTATTAATGTTCGGACTGATGGAAGAGGGATAGGAGAGGCCCTCGTTCTGTTCACAAATCCTGTGGATTTGAATCTAGCACTCGGACGCGATAAGCAGCATATGGGCAGGTTAAAAAGAGTTAACTTTTGATATGCGTATGAGCCATATCACAGAGCATGCATGCACGTATATGTACGCACTGATACAAATTATCGATATGAAATTTCGGACATGATCAACTGACCTTTTATGAATTTTCGCTTATGACAAATTGATTCGGTGGTTTGGACAGATTAGTTATATTCGAAGTTTACAGTACCTTCTACATGCATTCATATGAATGTATGCAGTATGATACAGTCATTGGTACCAAAGCACATATATACATTTGTGAACTGATGTTCACTCACACTTACTGAGACGTCGTAAATCCACAAGTCATGATAAAATAATGCAAGTTTCATTCAAAATTTTCCTTATTTTTCATGCCTATATACCTGGGCTTCTATGTTTCTAACTCTATGTTTAGGCGCTATATTGAGGTATTTCAGGCAAAGCGTATCGATTACTACCATGCTATAGCAGGGCACTTGAGTTCTGACGGTAGGATGAGCGGCGGAATGCACCCTCCTTTAGGATACCGAACTAGTGCTGGACCCCCTGCTATGGTCCATTCTTCCCCTCAACATGGTAAGATATGCTACCTGGTGAATGAATGAATGCCTAACTCTTAAACAAGTGTATCCAGTTTAAGTTGCATAAAAGCCAAATCTGATCAGATTAAGTCATTGTAGAATCATATAAGATGGGCATGAGAGTGCATGTTGAATTTCCTTAGAGATAGAATTATACATAATAACTTGTGGCTATAAAGTGAGTCTATTTTTTCAAATATACAATATCTGTGTTATATTATTAGAATATCATTTCGTGGTTTACTTTTCCAAATAAAACACTCTATCTCTATATTCAGGAGAGATGATTACATGTTGACAAATACTTCTGAAAAACATTCCTCCTTTGGCTTTTCTGAATAATGATTTGTCCTTTTTTTTACCCCACAAAAATATACAAATTTATCTTCATTTCGTTATCTATGCTTCTATTTCAAATAAGTCAATCCTGCTTTGAATATCTTATTTGTTCATTTCATGGTTTGCTCGTAGATTCAGATTTAGTATACTTGCAGTTTTGAAGTGTATGCATACATTATTGCTGAAATTGATATGTCTTTCATGTACGATATTTTGGTAAAGATAATATAATTCGAGAATTAATTTCTTGAATGTTGTAGGAGGCTCTTTTCAGGGGAGTCAACATATGCATAGCACACATAGCGTAGGTGCTTATTCGCAAGGAGTTTCGCACTACCAAGGACAAGGAACGCTGGCTATACCCACATCAATTGCTGATCCGTTACACACGGGTGTGATCCGTATGCGTGGGTTACCGTTTTCCGCCACAAAAGAAGATGTTTTACACTTTTTTCAGGTACTTTTTTACAATTGCAATATTTACTATCATTTTTCATGGAAAACTCTGCCACATCATCATTACCCCGTGTTTTTTAGCCCCAGAAACTGAAGTACCAATGTAAATTTGGCTTCTAAAAATTATATCTGAACTTGGTAAAAACTGAAATACTGTTTTTTCAGTTTAAGACTTGCATGGATTAGTGATATTTGGAGCATTGTTCTCGTTAGGCATTCTTTCATTGTATAATAACCTTGAATGCAATAAATCTGTCCAAAATTTGTAATGTATTCGAAAATTGTAAGTTGAATTAGGTACAAGATGACCTTTTCATTTATTCAATATAAGAGGAATTTGTTTTTAACAAATTCCTTTTGTCCAAAATTTAGCAATGTATTCATATCATTTGTAGGCAGCATGCATGAAATCTTGCCAACTTTTTATACACCTTGATTGGATTTATTTTGAATTTCTTGTATGTAGGGTCTTGATGTTCTAGAAGATTCTATAAAGTTTGTGGTTCGCAGCGATGGGCGCGTATCCGGGGAAGCTTTTGTGACGCTGGGAATAAGCGATATAGACGAAGCGCTCTCGCGAAACGGTCAGCATATCGGGAACCGTTACGTAGAACTCTTTCCTTCTGGCATTGAGGAAGCTGCCAGGAATACTTCCAGACACTTTGGATAAGTACTCTCACAATGAGCTGCAATGCTGAGTTACTTCCGCAGGCAGGCATGAGTAGTTTTCAAACTCTGGGAACACATATTCTGCATGCTTATGACGCCACCGTTCGTTTTGCATGCGTCACTGCCGTACATAATCGTGTACTATGACATTAAATTGAAAAATGATGATGTCATCATATTGCTGCAACTCTTTTTTATTTATTCCGTTTCTTTCAAATGACAAAAAATTGGGATATCACCAATTTTCACTTAGAAAGGATAAAAAAATTCCAAATTTAGCTTCATTTTTTCGGGAGTAATTTCATGTATGAGAAATTTGTTTGGTGGCCCCAACAGATGTTATAGTAAACCCTCTTCATTCGGACACCTTGTAATTAACGACAATTTAGTAGGCTATAAAGGTTTGAAGAGTGCGAGCAGTTTCTGCATTTTCTCTACCTTCTATATAAGGACAACTCTTTACATTAGACGCACTGAGCATGAAATTTGTAACCACAAATATTGTGCTAAAAGCTAAAACCTTGATAAATAGACATTAAAGTACTGAACTTTTTTCATCAATAAATCTAATGTATGGCTAGAATGTAATGGAACCGATTTGAACTGTACTGCTCACGAGTGCAAATTCAAATGCTACTATTTTGTGAGCAGTATTGATATTCTAGGGAAGTCAAGCTACCAATTACCTCAAATTCTACATGCCTGTCAGGAATTCAAAATACAATGAACAAGAATGAAACATGTACATTACATTTACTGACTTGTGTTGATAGAAGTGAAAACATTCTATC
>JAULBW010055203.1:0-52883 GCA_032358265.1 Vaucheria bursata
CGTACTTTACAAGAATACACATATTAGACGAATTAAGTCGATAGAGTCACAGTTCAATAACAGATCACGGCGAAACATCAGATCCTGACAAAAAACATAGTGCCTAATTTTTTTTCTCCTTGGACTATATTGTAAGGCAATTTTTCTAATAGGTATATGAAATCTTTTAAGCTAAACATTCTAACTCCAAGATAAAACTAGAATATTTTGGGTTTATACAATGTCGGTCAATAGCTAAGGGTGTTAGGGAAAGGTATCTGATGTATGGTTAGTGTGAATATATTAATATTAGTTGCACAAGCTACTAAATACAAACATCATGTCTACCTAGCACAATGTTCAGTGTGCTGTACTCAATTAGCGTTAAAAAAAGGGTACTATTTGAGTAGGAAAATTAAATAAATCACAATTAATTGCATCTGTCAACCAATGTAAGTACTAATACCCACCTAACATAGCTCCCAATACGTTGCATTCAAATTTAATTTATCAAAGGGTCTAGTTGAGCAGTAACTTTTGAAAGTTATGTACTGCTAAGTGTCCTAAATTTCATTAAATATGAAATATAGATAATAAAAATTAAGGACAAGAAATCAGCATTGAATTTTTACAACTCAAATTTATAGTTTCCTCCTATATATCCTGTGTTCAGCACTCTATTCCAATTACTTTAGATAGATTGCGCTTATGTTTGAATCTTTTCATACCATAGATAAAGTCATGGTTATGGTGATAGCCTGCCTTACCTATAACCTTTTAAATATCTTTGTACCCAAGCAAATGCAATATAAAACATTTTTTCATTTGCTTCCTTATTGAAAAGAGCTGTAGCTAATGCAAATAAATTTATTTGTAGCTTCAAGAACAGGTTGAATTTTTTCCCATTGCCAGTCTCTTCAATTTTTACATTCTAGTTGCACCATTCAAGCCCCATTCCAGCACATTGTCTGTATTCACCCCAAAATCAGAAAGAATTTTACAGTTACTTCATTGAGCTTTCTGGATATACACTAGTCTCATTGCATCTATTTAAATTGACAGTGAAGATAATACTATTAGTCTTGGCAAACAGCTCAACAGATTTAGTTTCAAGATCTAGTGACAGACAAGACAAAACAATGACTGGACAAAGACAAGACAGGACAGGAACTATAATGTATAGTGTATTTACAAGACTGCTAAGGCTACTTGTATGATCAAAAGTGAATCTTTTATTCAAGATATTTTGTAGTTGAAGTTCAGCAATGACTCACCATAAATTTTTTTGAAGTTCAACAATGATTTGCTACTTTTTAAATATTCCTATTTGATAGACTTTAGTCTTTATTAAATGAAGCAATCCTAACAAATTTCAGATTGTTAAAATGTCTGCAATATGTATGCTAGAAATGAAGAAAATATAATGAAATTTAAAATGAATGATGCATGTATTTGCTAACATGAAAACTAGCTGACATTCTCAAAAAATTTATCCTTGATTATGTCTGCTATATTTTTGCATAGAAAACATTTATTAAATTTGACGATGATGTAAAGCTCAACTAGACTTATGTTTTTAGAGACCAAACTTTCTAAAAGTGCATTAAATTTGCACAATCTTATGCACTTTCTGAAAAATATGGTAGTATTTGAAACTCTAGGTTTAGTCTGCTATATTCTCTTATTAAGCCATTGAGTGCAAGTTTTAGTCATTTTTTCCATGTCTAACCATGAATGCTGACCTAAGACAATATTTTCTCCATGTACAATACTTAATCTCCTCCTCTTAAATCATCCTTATCTGCATTGGGGTATAATTTAAAAACTACTTTTTTCCAATAGTTATTATGCATGAATTTATCTTTGTATAACTGATTCTGTACTATATCTTTATTCAATTTTGATACACCCTTTTTTACTGCTTTATTGGCAAAAGTACTTTAACTAGTTGGTCAAATAAAATATTTATTCCTAAAAGTTGTAAAATATTGTCAAATTTTTCATTTTGTTCTAGGCAGCACCACATTTAAAATGAAGCTGAAACCAGCTTTGAAATCTGTTCTGTCATCCTTATTATTGATACCTTTTTTAATGAAAAACAATTAGCATGTGCTCTAGTGTTTCTAGCAATTGCTAATTACTTTTAAGTTACATTGCCACATAGTTTAAGTAGATGGACAATGCAAATTAGGATATAGTAACTTTTTATTTTTAACATGACTTTCAATTTCTATTTGTATATTGTTTGAAATATAAAATACAGCAGACACAAAAAACTGTGACTAGATGGATATGTTATTATGTGCTAAATTGTATTGATAGAAGTGAGATAACTTCAACATAAGAAATATAACCCTACTGGTATCTATGTAGCCATTTACTAAAACTTCTGTTCTAATAGGCACAAAGTTAGAATCAAACCAATCCAAACTGAAACTTCCATTCTAAAAATCCGTACTGAAACTTCAAAATAAATTTTAGATGAAACTTACCGCAGCAACAAAATTGAATGAACCACTAAGAGAGTTAATTCATAACAAATATGTAAAGATTGCAACGAATATCATAGTAAGACAAATGAAATAACAGTATTTTTTGTTTTTTAAATCTGCTGCCTGAACTATGATTGGCCAATTTTTAAATTTGATCTAAATGCTGACTAATTGATAAATGTACCAATATTACAAGGTAAAAAGTGGAACAAAGATATGTACCAGCTGTATCTATTTTCCAATTTTGTTAGTTTGGTGGGTCAAGGTAAGCTGGCCAGAATTATTGCTCCAAATTTTAAGAGCAACAGTGAAATTTATCTAAAAAAATACATATGAGCAATAATATAATATTTTTCAAACTTCATGTAGTAACTAAACAAGAGCAAGGAAATTTACAGGTTCAATCAAAATAGTAATTATGGTCATTTAATGTTTAAGATTCAAATACAAAGCTATGTAGGAATATTAATGAAATGCCCTGAATTTGAAAATAATAGATATTGATTTATATAGAAAATACTCATTTCATGTAAAAAAAATTCTAAGTTGTCAAACCAATTTATATCCAAATAACTAGAAATGTTTATACTGACATTATGCAATTGTTGGATATCAATACTGAAGAGATGGAAATTTGCATAGTATTTAGTATCCCTATGAACTGCTTATGACATGAGGCTTAAAGGATGTTTTAAACATTAAACTTGGCAAAAAAATCAAAAATTTAGTTTGAAATATAATCATATCTGGCTAGAAGTAAAAAATAAAGAAAAAAGATGATTTCATATGGTAAGCACCTGATATAACAATAATGTTGGGTGCTTGACTCCAATTAAAAATTTATATCTTGTAATTTGATACTGACTTTTGATACTATAGGAATCAATGAAGATTTACTAGAAGCAAAACTGCACTGGACGCAAATTTTTCTGTACATCATAAATTTGGTATTCATTTAAGATACAAATAAAACTGAATGTCACAAAAAATTTATGAAGTAAATCAATCTTTTAGCAGCTAAATTTTAATCCCATTATACTGATCCAGTGGGCGTCAGAATCTTTGTTTGCTCACTAAACGGAAAGCTGCATTAAGAAAGATCATTTTAAAATAATATTATGATGTGGCAGATTCCTTTCTAAGCTATTGAGTGAAGTATTTGATGGATCGCAGCTTCCGGTGTAGCGACAAGGTGAAAAGGCGATCGAATTAAAGGCATCAGTTGATGAATACTAATCTGATTTGCGGAGATGGGTAGCAAGCTTATTTTCTCTAGCACCTGTCAGCCAGGTGATAATTCTTGTAAATGTTAAGTATATCCAGTATTCGCTTACATCGTTTCTGGATTTATTTGAGAAGAAAGTGGTAATTATGGCTTTCTTATTTTACATTTTTTTGACACAATACCAAACATGTTCAAGTATAAATATTGAAATCGTAAAAAAGAACAATTTAATTTGAACAGTTTCAGAGAATTGTTGGTAAATATTCCCTGTACTCTTTATACGGAGAGTAGGACGTTTTTTAAGGTCTTTTTATCCTATAATTGTTTAAGACAGACTCAGCATTTTTATTGAAAACAATGACAAGACTATCGTTCCTGCAGCTGTACTCTCTTGTTCCTCGCAAGTATCCGTTTATCAATAGCAGTAATATTGCACTTTGCGCGTTTCTATATTCCGATTGCTTTTTCGCAAATTTACCCCACCAAAAAGAGTGTATGTTCAAGAATATGCCAAAGATGTATTCATCATCTCGTTCTTCATCTGAACTCCTCTCAAATGAAGGCGTAGGCGATAACAATATACTAACAAATTCTGGCACATTTTCCATTCAAGACGAAACTAAGATGGAACTACTTGGCAAGACTTTAGCAGTTGGAGCTGAGCCAGGCGATGTCATTTTGCTCTATGGGTATGTTTAAAAGATTTGGCGACTGTGTATTCTGTTCTTACACTCTACTAGTGTATCAACAGAGATGTTGGCGTAGGTAAGACATGTTTTTCGAGAGGTTTTATTCGGGAATGTACAAACGATTGCGAACTTAGAGTTACGTCCCCATCATACTTGCTTGACAACACTTATTTGTCAACTGACGGAATCATGTAAGAGAAAATGAGCCTGTCTCTGTTATTTCACCGTATTCACGCTTCATTTTCATTTTATATTATAGTGTACATCATATCGATCTTTACCGCTTAGCTGGACCAGAAAATCTTCATGTTCTAAATATTCCTGAGGTATTTTCAAAAATGATCTCTTCTTTTGAGTACTTTTGAGATATTTTACTGGTATCAAACTGTAAAGTTAAGATGGAAAATACATAATCAATAACGCAATTTTCGTTCCATCGAATGCAAAAGTCAGAGTAACAAATTAAAATTTTCGAGGAACAATTGCTGTAATTAAAATTCAACAATGGCTCTAAACATAGTTTCATCTTATTAAATTTAATTTCTAACAATAAATTGTTTCCAAATTTGTTACTTTTATGTGGAATAATTAATTGCAATCCTGTCATTCATTCTATCATATATTGTTTCTAATTCAATGAATTTGCGTGTGCAGATATTTAGAACGGGCATATGCCTCATTGAATGGCCTGAGCGGCTAGGTAACTTAGTTCCGGATGTTCGATTAGAAATTCATATTTCAGCAGTAAGTAACTCATCAAGAAATGTAAGATTGATTGGAAGAGGCGAGTGGTGGCGCGATACTGTTCTATCAGCACCAGCTACCATGTTAGACATTGAATTATAATTATTAATTAAAATCTATTCTTTTGTTTGTTTTTATTAGTGAATTTGCTTCTTTTAAGCAACTCAACTGCAATTTATGCGGACAATCGAATATTACGTCGTTGGCTTTTTTTCGTCAAAGAGACGTTACTGTCAGAGTTACATTCCTTTAAATACTATGAAAATGAATCTACCTCCAAAAAAGAAAGATTGGATGAAAGATACATGTTCTGATGTACATATTTTAGGTATCAAATAATTTACGAAATTATTCCTCTGAAACTTTTATGACATGTGCAATATTTCTAATGCTAGTTAATATAAGCGATGAAAAATAGAATATGAGATTAAAGCAGTGTTCGTTTGGCATTTTCCGTTGCCTCCGACATTTCAATAAAGGTATTGTTTCTACGTAATATTTAAAACGTACTGTATCCAACGCCACACAAAGAGCTGCAATAAAACTCATGAGGGTACTTTTTATGCAATTTGTTTATAATACGAAGCCATTCATTTTTCTGATCAAATATATTATAAAATGTTATAGCTGCGACATGATGGCTAATTGCAGGAAGTAAAATGTTTGTAGCAATCTTAAAGTTCATTGAGCAATAATTTTGTTACTCCGATGAATATAGTATGTAGATATCGGAGCTTCAATGTCGCAGAATAGAAGTATTGGTCCACTAGTAGACAGAATTTTGAATACCTTTTCCACGTAAAATGCAAAAGACAGTTAAATTTTGAAGAAACTTTTGATGGGTCACATACTAACGTGCTACCATAATGAACAGTTAACATGGCCAAAACAAGTGCAAGTAAATGCTTCGAAGCTCTGTATTTCCTGATATAGCCACTGCTGTTTTTAGCAAGTTCTATTGCATGGATTTCACTTCCAGTATACAGTGCAAGACATTATTATACTTAGCCAAACAGAAATTTGATAAAAAATGAGTTGCCTTGGACATGATAAATACAATATACTTTTGCCAACGGATGTTGACATGTTCAGCTTTTGCTGAGGACATGAGATTATAATGATATTTGGATAACTCAAAGAAGGTAGACATAACAAATCTTCAGCAAAGGCTTCAATCATAACAAAAATGCTGAATAGAAGTTTTGCCAAGATGTTTGCTGTTTTGAAATGTATATTTACACGATGCTCTACTACTACCTAAAATTGCTGGATTGGCGCCACATTTTATATTACTGTTATTTATACAAAAATATGCTTGTTTTGATTCAAACTTTTAGTTATTTATATTATTAGTTGATGACCTATTGGAGTTCACGCTGAAGGCCTTGATTGAATTGCGTGGCATGTAAAAACAAGTTAAGAACAAGTCAAGCTCTCAGCTTGAAAATACTTGACACCAAAATATATATCAGGCAGAACACCAAGATAGTACAATATGATATTATTTAGCTTTAAAAATATTTTTAATCTTTGTAAAGTTTTTCTTGTCATTTTTTGTATTTTATTTCCATCATAAGCCTTATATTTTCTCATTCTTTATATGTTTAACATGGTTTAAAACTTGCAGCTGAGTGTAAGAAAAATGTAAAATTGTTGATTTCTTTACTATTTTGACAAAGTGTCAGGATTTAACTTTTATCATGAGTTAATTCCTTTATTACTTGTAGCTGCAGATATTCCTTTTGAGAACATTCTTTATTTGTGTCTAGTCACATTCTCAAAATTGTCTAGCCACACAATAGTTCTTGAATTGCTAATGTTGTGTTGAAGAAGTGTAATTACTTCTCACAACACAGGTCGAGAGATAGTGTACATTTGAGCTGTTACTCTCTTACATTTTTTGGGGCCTGTTTTGTTGTGCCTCACAACACAAAGCAGAACCAATACACATGTCACAGTTCAAGTACAGCATAGTGTTTATTATAAATAAAATTGCTGATTTTCTTAGTATTTATTAACAAATTTCACAAAAATTTATAGGCATGAAAATGTAAGCTTTTACATTTTGCACACCTCAAATACCTGTTGATTTTTTTGCTTGCACCAACCACTTTATCTTTTTATCAACATCTTGAACATCTATATATCACCATTTTAAATTTCATTTGTGGACATTTATTGTAACCAGTGTAGTTAAAATAATTCTCTAGTTTTTGACCCACAAACCTAAATATTAAATTGCTGGAACACTTTTTTTCATCTTTTAAACTAGTTTTCCATTTTAATATACTAAAAAACAAAAATTTGGAAATTTATTGCCTCTCCTTTTTTCATTGACAAAGTATTTATAAGTATGTTTTAACCTGTTGCGTGAAAAAGAAGAATTCATTTTCATCATCAGCAATTTTAGTAACTTCTGAAGTCCTTAGAAATATTATATCCAAAATTTTTGCTCAAAGTCTGTTTTTTCATTACTTTTGTGTCATCCAACTTGGCTTTGTTTACGCTTCATCATTTGCAAGTTTGTAATTTCCATGTGATTTAGTTAGGCTTGACTGGGATATCTTTTTATTATTTTGATTATCGCAACTTTTTAGTTTCTAGAAGGTGCTGAATAAAATGTGTAACTGTTAGTCTACTATGTTTTTACAGTATGGTTCCAGTAACTTAAAACATAAACTTGTGCACTGCAGGTGTCAGGATCTAATATATTCTGCCGTGTCATCCATTTATGTATTTCTACATTTGTATACAATTTTTTCAGGGAGTTGTGGTTATACAATCTAATTTGACTTGTATATGTGTGGAATGTTGTAGAATGTTGACAAGATTCACACTTGTCAACACAGACAATAAGATAAATGATATTGTAGTATACGTGTAATATTCTGCTTTGTATTTCCTGGTTTCTTGGATTACACATATATACAATTCACTGGTCTTGACAGCAGTGTTATGTTATATAAAACAAGATTGATTTAAGTTAGCAGCCAGGTTGAACAGTACTACCTTTTTGAAATATACTTCAAGAACTATTCTAGTTCAAAAGCACTGAAGAAAATTTTATCTTTTATTATGAATATGTAGAATAGACACCTAATTTCATAGCTAATGCTCACTGTTCTTTTATTATGATCTATATGATTAAAATTGATGTCAAATTAATCACATCAAGAGTATACCAGAGAGTATATCTGATATTTAATATCAATTCTTAAGCTCTATATTTTGTAAGATTAGTAATTCATGAAAATAAAGTAAAAGGAATCTTTACAAAATTATACAGAAAAATACTTCTTAAGCTAAAGTTCTTAGAATACTTGGGTAAATGTATACTGCATATGATCATCTTTGAAAGCATTGGGATTCAATCCTAAGAGCTTGATACTACCAATTGATATTTGTATTTCTAAGCCATCAACTCCCAGTACTCAGGTAGGCTGTAGGAGCCCTTGGATCTTAGGACAGGGCAGATATTCTGACAAGAATATTAAAGTATGAAGATGATGATTGAAATAAAATAGTATTGTACATGCTTTGAAACATTACTCCTTGAACTATAGTCAACAATTTGGTAGCAACATATTGGTTTGAAAGTAGTAAAAATATCAAGTTGAAGAGACAGGCACAAAGATTTTTTGCTGTCAAGAACTGCTAGGCTACAAATGCGTTTGAACACCAAAAATAGCTGAATCTTTTGAAGTGTATTTGAAATTTATGCAATATTTGTTATTGATAGTCTTTTAGTAATATTGAAATCAGCTTAACTCTTTAAACTATGTTTGCAATGCTATTTACTTTGTTGCAAATTGCATTTCCTTTGAGATATTAAAGCTTGTTTAAAAATTGTAATGTTTATTTTTCAGATTTTTGGCCAGAAGCAATGTAAATTGGTACTTGAACAATGGTGTTGAATGGCATGTTTGTGATATGTGTAAGAACGTAGTAAATAGCAATGCAGTAAAAGGTACAAGAATGTTATTGTCACAGAATTTCTTACAAATGTTAGGATTGAAAATACAAAAGCATTCTCATTGCCTCTGAAACTGTGTATTTACTTGAACCTTCTAAGAAGACTGCAATTACTCATTTCAATTTTGGATAATATGGATAAGGAAAAGACACAAGCTCAATTTTCCTGTACTATGTTCATTGTAAAAAACATTTGCAGTGAAGTAAGAAATTGCCTATATAAAAATCCATATTAAAAAATCTTATAGCAGCAATTTATAGAATCATTTTTGGCAATTTCTAAATCTATTTTTATTGAACTGAATTTGAATTGTACCTCTATCTTTGAGAATATGGAAGTATTGTAACAAAATTAATCGATATATTATTTCTCATGTTTTAGTAAAAAATTTGAATACAATGGCCATGGTCATATTTCTTTTCTTTTTTCTGCATCTTCAAAAAATTGCATTGAGATACTATTCAGTTGCTTGGTTTGGAGACTGACATTTTCTTTGCTCGTTTCATTTTGCAGTGTGCAGCGGCATAGCAGGACAAAACCATGCTTGAGCCGATACGCTTTAAAATAGAAGTCGCGCTATTCAAATTTGTATATATGAGGCTTATATAGAACTAATAATTAGAAAAGAATAATTTTTTAACTAGAAAAGAATAATAAATTGGTGTGAGCCCTATTCAATAAGTTAACAATTTTATCATAATCTTCAAAAAGAAAATCTAACCGGAACATTTGTACCGCTGACAAACACGAATATCCCTTATCAACTTCACACTAATTGTTTTGTTTAAGTTTGCTACTATCTCACGGTTATCGCGGATGCTTGGAATTTGTTGCGGCATTGCAAATTTATCTGAATAAGAGTTAGCTTCGTCGAAAGTCTAAGTGTGCATTTTTGAGCAGTGCTCGACGGTTTAGTGACAACAAATTGAGCCCATTTGGAGCAAATTTAAATTTTTAAAGATTCATCCGTGAAAGTGTTGGAAAAATATCTGCTGGATTTGTTAAGATGCAAGGAAATGGACATTCGCAGCAGCAAAATGGCAGTATGGGTGCTGGGATTCCTTCCTCTGCTCATATGCCCATGATCGATGGGCAGACTGACAATCCCACTCAAAATAGGTATGTAGATCTTATTAGATTCGTATCCTCACTCTCATTCTGAGTTGATATCTGTTTTTTCTGCTATTAGTTATTGCTCTTTTTATTTGGGCTGAAATGAAATTGGATGTTAATTTTGATGTTGAATTCTACGGACTTTGAAGTATATGCACTTGTACATGTATATTTCTTCATCCTTGTACTGCAGTGTAACGTCATTAATGCTTAATTTTTCAGATCAGTGGTGTCTGGTGCTCGCCCTATGCGAGAGCTGAAAGTCGAAGATGCGCTGCTCTACCTCGATCAAGTGCGTGTTCAATATCGAGATGACTTTGATATGCATTTTCAAAACTTGTTTTCTTGGTGTTAGGTTAAAATGGAGTTTGGTGAAAAGCCCGAGATATACAATGAATTCCTTGACATAATGAAGGTTAGTTTTAATTAAGTTTTGAATGTATTGTTTTAAAAGTTTGCAGTATAATTTGGTATATGATATGCAATCTCGTTGCTTTTAGAATTTCAAAGCTCAAGCAATTGACACAATTGATGTAATCGGTCGGGTGAGCAATCTCTTCCATGGTTACAATAATCTCATTCTTGGATTCAACACCTTCCTTCCTAGCGGATTCAAAATAAATTTGAGCGATATTGAGGAATTGAATCGAGTTCATGCTGCTAAAATTGCTGCAAGTGATGAGCAGCATAATCAAAATCAGTTTCAGCCTTCTCCATCTCCAATGTCTCAATCAGTGAGATCTTCTTCAGGAGGTTCGAGCATGCATGTTCAGCGAGTGGGTCCCATAATGGGACAGCCTCCTCAGCAAATGCAGCAGCCCTACCCACAACATATGATACCGGCTCGAGGCAACTCAAATTTAGTCCTGGATGCAGTATTAAATCGTTCAATGAATGATATGCCTCCAATGAGCATGTACCCTAACCTAGATGTACGTAATCAAGAGGATAATAACCCTTCAATCTTGTTGCCCCGTAGAGGTGGGGAAGGCTTAGGAGGAGGGATTTCGCTTATCGCAGGAGGGTTGATGCAAAGACCAGGACGAGCTTCACCTCAGGCATTTAGCGGAGGCGGCGCTAATGGAGGGGCTGGAGGTGGGGGGAGTAATGGTGTTAAAGGTGAGTCTTCAGGACAAGACCAACCCGCCGAATTCGACCATGCTATCAGCTACGTCACTACTATAAAGAAACGATTTGGCGCTGAGCCTCAGACCTACAAAGCATTCCTTGAAATATTGCATACTTATCAGAAGGAGCAGCGCGGAATCAAAGAAGTGCTTGAACAGGTAATTTTTATCCAAAGATGCATGTTTCCTACTTGAAGTATAAGGATTTGTGTATCTAAAGGTGCAGTTTTTGGTGTAGGTCTCTTCACTCTTTGCTGATCATCCAGATTTATTGAGGGAGTTTATTTACTTTCTACCGGACCCTGTGCAAGATCAAGCCCGAGAAAGACTCAACCGTGCAGCGCTTGAATCTGAAGAAAGACATCGTAGAGCGGACCAGCTTGCCTCTGCTGCAAACAGCACAACTGTATCTTTCGGACCTCCAATCAGACCAATCGGCGGACCCCCTAGGAGTAACAAACCTAAACCTGATAAACGGAGACGCATAGATAATAGAGAACAAGATAGAATGCAGGCAACATCAGACCGCTTCTCTCGTAGCTATCCACAGGATATGTATCCCCCTACCTCACCCCCTCCTGAGGAGGCTATTATGAATCTTGAACAAATGCATCGTACGCACGTTCCTCGCAGAAATACGATGGCAGGTCCATCAGGGCTAAGGGCGGAACGACAAGCTCGGGCAGCCCAAATGGAGGCTAGCGAATGTCCAGTCCCTCCAACATCACAAAGAAAAGGTCCTAGTATTCTTGCTGGGGGGTTTGGTAGTAAACCTCGCCCTACCCCAACTCCCCGGAGAGACCCCCAGAGAATTTTATTTGAATCGGTTCGGGATACTCTCCTTGAGTTAGGGGGGCGTGAAGCTTGGACTGAATTTTTGAAATGCATCGAGATGTGTTCTGCAAGTGCTTTCAGTCATACAGAAATGTTTGAACTTGTTGAAGATTTATTCGGGACAAATATTGAGCTGTTTTCGGAGTTTAAGAGAATTGTGGAACAAGGTGGAATGTGTGGTTTCAAGAAAGTTGATGGTGAAAATGAAGATAAACCAACTGTGTCTGCAGATTTGTGGTCTAGCACTCCACTTGCAGAGATTGACTTCAGCCAGTGCCGTAACTGTACCCCAAGTTATAGGGCCTTACCTAAGGTGAAATATATTCTTTGTCGAAACTAGTTCAATTCATTGCAGTAACAAATTTTTGCTGAATTTCAAATGCTTTTTGAGTAGGATTACCCTCGCCCTTCATGTAGTGAGCGTACAAGTATGGATGAGTCTGTGCTTAATGACACTTGGGTCAGTGTCCCTGTAGGCAGTGAAGACAGTTCGAAGTAAGCTGTTCCATTTAAAATTCCTCCAAAAAATTATTCTTATCTTTTGTTCTTGTTTTTTAAGTGTAAAACATTCGAGAAAGAATATTCATGCGGATACTCTGTTTCGTTGTGAGGATGAACGTTACGAAATGGACATGCTTATTGATACTACAAGTAGCACCATCAAGCTACTCGAACCGCTTGTGGAAGAGGTAAAACATAACGCCAATTTTAAATTTGAAAGGAAGAATAATTGTGTGCTTTTGAAGTTAGTATATTTCTTCGAGTGTATAGCAGTAAACTTCAGATTTAAAAAATCTTTCGATACCGTTTTGATTCGATATATCCGAAAATATGAAGATAAACTTTACACAATATAATTAAGTACTTGTTAAAAGCAAATTCATTTTAACTGAAGTTTATTTCCCATATATATTCTTTTAATTGTGTACGCAGTGTTTAGTTACTTTGTTTGATCGTTTCAGATTGCTATGCTTTCTCCTGAATCAGACACGTTCATGTCACATTTTCAATTCAAACTCGATTACCGAGTACTAAGCATTGTCCATTTGAAAGCAATTTCCCGTATTTATGGACCCCATGGCGATAAGATCCTCGAATTACTTCGCAAAAATCCTATTGGCACAATACCTCTCATTCTGCAACGGCTGAAGCAGAAAGAAGCACTGTGGCGCCGTTCCCGTGCTGCTCTTGACGGTCACTGGCGTAGCGTAATGAGACGCTCATTCAGTAAATCCCTTGATCGACGGTCATTTGTGTTCAAGGTTGCAGATCGTAGGGCATACAGTAGCCGAGCACTACTTGCTGAAATGCGAGGACTTGCTGCTGCTAGAGAGGGAACAGATGGAACGATACTGTGTTTAGATGAACTTTCCCCTCTATCGCCTATCTTAAAAGGACCCCATTTGGCCTTGCAGTACCCCCACTTCGGGGCACAAAGAGATGCACACCATGCTCTTCTTCGAGCAGTTGAGCATGGGGTGTTTACTGCAGGGGAGCGAGATCGTATGCGTCGGATTTGTGTTGATGTTCTGCCAGTTTTATTTGGGTGGGATATGAAGTGGCTATATGAAGGGGCTCCAGCACCACGCTCTGCAGAGTCCCCTACAGGAGTGCCCTTCACTAAGTCTACTGCTGTGTTTACTGCCTACGGGGAAGGAATAGTAATCGATCGGCTGCCAAATGAAAATTACATGGTTGACTTGTCTTTTGGTACTGTGGAAATTCCTCATGAATCAATTTTTCGAATACTCTATGAGGGACGAGGGAGATCCAATCTTAAAACTATGGGGGATAAAGTTGGTGGTATTGATCCTGGCTGTCCGATCTTCCCTAGAGTAACACTGGTGGCCCAAGAATTGTACTTTTTCTTGAGATATCACTGGGGCGCTGCTGATCGTTTTGCTGCTGCAAAATTCTTTTGTAAGGCGGCAGCTTACCGAAGATCACAAGAAGTACGTCATCCACTTAAGTCTGTGGTTTGCTCTGATGGCGAAGATGATGAAGATAGCTATAATGAATATGCATTTGCTTCATCTCTTGGCATTACAGGGCCTTTCCCCTCGGAGGGGATGAATAGCTATCCCGGATTTATTATGATGATTCATGCCGCATTGAGTACGACTGGTGTTGATAAAACGGGGGGTCCACAGGCAGTGCTGGGACCCGGCTCAAATGGCAGTTCAGATTCCTTAAAGTTTGAAGATTACATACAAACTGCTATGGGCAATGAGGCGTATTCTTTATTTTCGCTGGATAAATTTGTCCAAGCATTAGCACGTCAGCTTAAAGCTGTTGTCGACGATCCTTCGTCCATCCAGTTGCTTCATCTTTGGTATAATGAATGCAAGAAGAAAAATAGTGTTAAAGAAGAAGAGGGTAGTAGTGTAAAACTCCCCGAGTACCTAGCTCAGCTTAAGTTACAGCTTCGATCTTGCGATGAAATATTTAGCATAAATATTTCTGAAACCTCAGAACTAAAGCCTACGGTAAGTGAGCCTATGGAAGTTGCGCTATCAGCCGTGAAAGACATTGAACCGGAGAACAGTGACGATGACAAAAATGGTATATTTCTTGAGATTGAATATGTCGGTATGGTCGATTCTTCTGGTCGATCTAAAAAGCTTTCTGGCAGCGACACTTCATCAGCTGCCACTTCAAGTTCGATTACACACGAAGCCGATGCAATACGGAATAGCTCAGAGGAGATTGAAAATTCAGAAGATGACATTGATGATGCCGATGAGGACAAACAAGATGAGGATGGCTCGAATTCTCTGAACTCGAATGACAATTCCAATTCATCATCATCCTCGCATTCATCAGAAATATCTGATGATGACATTGGTCATATGAAAGATGTAGAGGTTGAATCGGCATTGACCCCTCCTTATGAATCTAGTAAAATCGATGGGGAGAATGTCGGCGAAAACTCAGAAATGGAAAGCGAAGAAGAATAAATGGAATATCATCAATTTTAATAATTGGGCTTTGCACTACTGTGAGGGGGGGGGGGGTCATGTGTGTGGATATCGTTTATGCTTCATCTAAGATGTTGACTAACATAGAAAGGTAGTCAGTGCATTACTTGGCAAAGAAAAATATTCATTCCTCTGGATTTTGATATTTTTTTCAATATTTACATTTCACAGAGTAAAGAATTTGCTTTCAATGAATTTTAGTAATTAAGTCCCGATAATGAACTAGTTCAGCTTCAGATTTAACAAATTAAGTTGGTGGTCCCCAAAAATTATTATATCCAAAGTTTACTGTGGGTAATTGATCTAATTAATGTTTAATTTTTAACTACCATTCACTTAGTTTTTCCTGCTCAATCAGAATTTTTAAAGTACTCATTCATATTCAGCTGCTCTCTGATTGACTAAATTCATAGGATTTTTTCACAGCTTTAGTAATATTCAAAGAATTTTTTCCAAGTAATGTTTAGAAGAAGTACATGCAATAAAGTTATAATTACTGAATGAAATTACTTCTGACTTATACTTCGAAATGTAACATTGTACGTATTCGAATATAAGGGCAAACATTTAATATGATTCATATATTGAGGTGAGGCAATTTTTTTTTTCAAGTATATCTTACAAGAATTATTAGTCCAATTTACTTTAAATATTCAATTCAATACATAATATCTGGGATATGCGCATCTTTTCAAAAGAATTATTTAGCATGCATTTTTCATCTTCTGTGTCGGTTTATGTATGAACCCATGCTGCACAAACCTGAAAGTTTAGATTCCCCAAATGCTGTTGGATGAAGTCCTTAGAAATATATGCATATGCAGGAATTATTCCATTATTTCTCGTGACATTAAACCTTACGACACGGAAATCAAGTAGAACTTCTTTCATAATCGAACTGCCACTAAATTTAACTTTGTAAAATTAGTTTAAAACCCTTTGGGCTTATATTGAATAGTATGATGATTTTGTATTTTTACAATATAGATATTACTAGCCATGCAAAGTTTCGTTTATATTGATGCATAATTGTAGAATATACTATTAAGTATACTAACCATTTTTTTGAATGTGAAGTTATATAGTAAGGACCTTTCTAGAACATTCCTATGTTGAAGTACGATTGCGTACTTTAATCTGTAAATTTATTACTGTCTTTTCCTATCTTATTTCTGCCTCTCCGTGCTCCATCAACAAGTCTTAATAATATGGAATTGTCATAGGGCCTATTCGCATACAACCCCCATCGGGGTTATGTTAATTATAATTTCGATAAACAATGCAAAAGATATTGACACAATAAATTCACAAGAAAAGAAGATCATTATCACAATAACCATTGCTACAGCAATACAGTTCTAAAAAAGCGACCAGAAAGCAAACCACATTGTAATGAATGGCTCGTCTTGAATTGTTCGCTTTAATTCGTTCAAATTAGAATCCTTCTTTTTTGGCTTCGTGCGTGGCCTGTTGAAGAGTCTCAAAATCAAACCGCCAATCTGGGGGTACACTCATTGCCCACACAAACTTGTCTCGTAGCGTTTTTGCAAATATCCTCTCTATAGGTATTTCATTACGCTTGCACCATGCTACAGATATACGCGGGTCCATGTAATTAATTTTCGCAGTCCCCAAAGAGACCTATTATTGACAAAATTATCATGTTTCTCAAAAGCCAAATGTAGAAATATTTATATGGTAAATTTTAAACTACACAGAAATATTGCCAAGCTTTGAATTAGAATCAATGTTTTATCTGGATTCAATAAAATAGAAAGGACTTAGATTTATAAAAACGCACTATAAAAAAAACATGCAGTATTTTACATAATAAGTTGCATAAAGTAAGTACTTCTACAGCATTCAAAATTTAAAGAAGAAATAATGTGTTGCGCTGCAACTGAGTATGTTATGTGGCAACTACAATGTCATTAAAAATTATTGCTGGCACTGGTAATATCATACTGCATACAAAATTTAAGTAATTAAAGACATGAATCAACATTTAAGCATAAAGTTCAATTGTCATCAGATTATAGTAACCTGAACAAGGTAGAATAGCCAGTACATTAATTTAAGCCTTTTCAACCTCTCAGAAATTATTCAGAAATTCTACCTTCTACTAAAAATTAAACAGCATGAACTAAAAACTTGCCAAGTTATGCCTTTGTCCATGATAATCATCTTTTACTAACAATGACATGTTTTTTGTCTATTGAATATATTAAATTCATATCTAAATTCTGTAAAGTGTATAACCCGTTTGGTTCCACCTTACCACGACACTGATTCGGATTTTTATCCGTTAAAATTTCTATGAACTGTGTAACCAAAATCGTCAAATTTTTGCATACCTCTTTATTTTGGTCCTTATCCCTTAGATCAACTTCGAGTTTTTTTAGTTTAGTAGTCCATGTTTCAATTTTTTTTGTAAGCTGTTCTTTTGATGGCACAGTTGAATACAAATGAGATTCCTCAAACTTGCGTTGCGTCAAATCTCTTCTCTTCTGGGCAGCAACCTCTGCAAGCTTCGTTGCTCGAACCTATACACAAAAATTAATACTACAGTAAAAAAAATACTTCATTTAGAATAAAAGTACAGATATCTGTACACAATGTTTAATGCGGCATCATATTCAATAAATGTTGAATTTAACAAATCTCTCCAGACCATCGAATCAATTCATTATATCTAAAAATTTGAAGCTAGGCTTGGCACAATAGAACTTTTGTTTAATCATTTTAAGTGAATATGTCATACCCAAAGTTTGCTGAAATTCAAAATAATTTGTAGATAATACTCTAAGCTTATCTTTAGTATAGAATCTTGAATAATTGTTATACAGGTGCATTCTATATTATTCTTGTTTCATTGGAAGGATACTTCGTGTTAAATTTGACCTTTAAAAAGCTAAAATTAATTGGTTTACATAAATTAGAGTCCCGTGAAATTTTTTTAACAGAATATAGTCCAAACAATTCCTTCAAAGTATCTTACAAGAATTTACTGCATGTGCACGCATAAACACAAGAAATGTATCGAATTTTTACCTTTTCTTCGCTAGTTGTTGCATTTGCTTTTGCATTCTTTGCTTGTTCGAGTGCTTTTTTTGCCTACATAAATGAAAAGGCACCAATGATAATAATACTTGTATCATAAATACCTGCTCATTATATATATATATATATATATATATGCAAATATGCATCCAATAATTTAACTATCTGCACTTAACATTTTCAGACATTCTTAGCCACATGATTATTGAGCAAATGCGAAGATATCCCTAGGCATGCCTAGTTTTACATGTTCATATTGATTAAGACAAGTATAGTATATTATTCAGTGTACTAGTCATTATTTGAATTACAAATGGTCACATGAATAGCTACTAAAATCAATTTATGTTGAAGTACAATTGCGTTTCAAATTATATTACTACTTCGTCTTTTCCAATCTGCCATCTGTGAGCTTAATCAATGACCAATCTTTACATACGTACTACATACATACAATTATACTGCATACACGCATACCTCTTCTTCTTCATCGGCTATGTCTATTTGATTTTTACTTTGTCCCTTTAAAGGAATTTTCTTGTCCTTTCCATCTTGCAGCCAGCGTAGCCATTGCTTGAGTTCGCTTCGCTGTTCTTTCACCTTAGCCACTCGGTCAGCAAAATTTTCAAAAGTACGCATCGCAGCGCTGCTCACTGTCTTCTGATGGTTACATAGAATAGAAACCTCCCGATTCGCATTGTTGTATTCAACAACCTAATAAGCAAAATGAATCATAAATGCAAAAATGAGCATTGTAAGTAGTGCAGTATTTGTTCGTCGGAGACGGCTAGAATGCAGATCAGCAGCTTTCAGTAGATTTGCTTCTTACAATAACATCATGTATAATTCGAAATTCAGCAACTCCGTACATGAAACCACTAAAAAATTTACCATGAAATTAGCAAAAATTCACATTGCTGTTGATACAAAAGAAACGACTTATTTGGACTGACAACGGGGGACCTAAATTAAGGTATAGTTTTAAGTTCAAAACTCAGCAAACAATCAATTCAATATGCGCACCACAAACGATAAAAATTGATACAACTGGAATATAGAAAACATTTCATTAAAAATATAAGTTTGTAGTGCAAAAATAGGTACTAATCTACATTTTTTCTACCAAAAATATAGCTGAGAAATAAAAGTCAAAAAAATTCAATGCTGGGTACTTTTGAAAATTTATAAGTAATTGAAAAAATATTTGTATACTTCAACCAAATTAAACAAAACACCAAATTTTAAATATACAATGATTCTGAAAATTATCACTGGGGGTAAGTTGAAGTACCTCAATAGAATTAAGACACAACACTTAATTTTCCATGAAAATTTTAAAAAATTCCAGAAATTTCTGCAAACAAAAGTACCCAGCGGAGCTTAAAAAAGTTCTTAGTGAGAAATATACAGCTACAATGAAAGCTACCAAGTCGAACACTCCATGATGGATGATAAATTGTTCGGTAAAAGCACACGTTCGGGTTAAAGAGGAGTTCGACATAGCAGGTTTCACTGTATATTAAAGTCAAGTAGTTGATTTTTAAGCGAATACCTTAGCCTGCACAGTCATATCGGACAGCTTTTCAAAAGACGGAAGCAGATCTTGCAAAGTTTCACTGGCATTATAAGTACGAAATACTTTAGCACTTAAGCCTGGCATTAAGCTTTGCAGATGCCTATTCAAAATTATCGGATCAATATCCGAAAATACCTACAGATAAATAAATTAAAAATATTAAGAAATCACGAATTTGAACCGTATCGACGAACAATAATTACAGAAATCAGCCATCTCTACAAAACAAGTAGAAATTAAGCATTAAAAATTAATAGAACAAAATTAAAAGCTATGTCATCAGTATTATTGACATAATTTTGAAAATTTTCTAATTTCATTACAGAATACTGCAGAACGGACGTACTTTATTTAAAATGAAAAAAACATCACATTTGTACAATTAGAAACAAATATGTAATGCCTCTGCATACATTAATCAGTATACATGTATGTATGTATCAGAACTTATGAACTTAAGCAAAAATAAAAAATACCTGCTCCGAGCTACTTTTCCCATTGCAAAACGTGCGCAGATTGTCAAACACCTTTTTACCAATATCGCCGTGCTCATCAAAATCAATGTTCTGCTTAAAAAGCATAGAGTCTTTTCCCAGAAATTCAAGCTCTATTTCTCGAGCTCCAGATGCCCCAAACGTTAAATGTTCAATGCGTAGCGTACAGCAACCTACTGTATCAGCCTCTTCTCCCGAATCCTACACATATATTAGAAATGAGAATCTTGTGATTGTCCTCACAGTAAATATACAATCTAATTTTTAGAAAAAGAACCGAATCGATTCACTTCATTAAAAAAATAGAACTAAAAAAATCTCCCATTTTAAAATATAGTTAGAAGTCCAATTTCTTTCAATTTGAATCTTGCCTAAAAATAAACAGATTTCACTTGTTAGAATAAAAATCAGATGAATGTTGCTGAGCATAATGAAAATTTCTTCAAAGAAAAATATTAAAAACTTTTTTTCAACTTTTCAAATATCCAGGCTAAATTTGATAAAATTTTATCGCTTTATAGCATGCATTAAAAAGTAACAAATTTAAGAAAATTGGCAAAAAATGTGAATTTATCCATAATTAACCAGCTATGTGCACTTATTCATGTAATAAAAATGAACTCCCGAAAAATAAGAATATTTGAAGATTTAGCTCATAGTGTTTTGACCATAATTTACAAATGCACGAAAAAAATGAGAAAATAATAACTAGATTTGCTGAAATTGAATGACATCACCAAAAAACTCCCATTAAATAATGGAGATTCTCTTTTGACGAATTTCCACATGTAAAAAAGCAATTCATTATATTAGAATTTTACCGTATAATAAGGAGATAATAAAGAAAATACGTACCTTTTCTCCACCTACACGAAGAGCAAGCTTGTCAATGAGCCACATGGCAGTAGCGAGTTGCCGCATTGCGCGTGTAGCTGCGCCTAATCCTGCCTCATAATCTCGCCTAATTGTAGCAATATATCCCTTTAGTCTCATTGCCTTGTTATATTTCTCCATGTCGCTCTTCCCCTTGAATGAAGAGCTTGCTGCAAGCATTGCATACTTATTCATACCTACAGTACAAAATTTCATCAAAATTGAGCAATTGGAATTTGAATAGGTAAATATATATTGAGATGTGGTGAAAACAAAATTCAAGAAATTCTATTGCTGCTTGCCATTATTCCCTTAAAGTAAGCTAAGCCGCACTAAAAGTCCCCTAAAAATTTAGGCCAATCGCATTTAATCACAGTCCAAATTCAAGTTAAATCATTCAAATATACTTCATTTCAAACGCTAATTGGTTCTAGAACTCTTCTGTTAATAGAAAAAAATTTTATCATACCAAGAAAAAGTAACTCATTATATCTGGAAAAACTTGGACACAGTTCGAATCAGTAATTATTTCTTGTAAATGAACATTAGTTTTAAGGGAAATTTGTTCAATTCAAAGATTACTTCATTTTTGCACCTAGCACATTTTCTTTCCAAGTGCTTAGCCACGCAACTCCTGGGTCATGCTGAACGCTTTTCCATGCGAATCCAGGAATTGGACATTGTGGTATTTTGACTGCCTCTCCAATATTTATAGTCACTTGATTAGGGTATCCTCTGCGCTTAACTTTGCCTGTCTTCGGATGTTTGCCACGACCACGAAACAAACCAGGAGGTTCCATAGTAAAATTTCCAACTTTTTCGAGGTGTCCATCAACTACAGCTAAGCCGAACCGGTGAAATCGTTGTTCCTATAAAATAAAAATTACGATAAAACAAAAAAAATAAAGATGAAAAATATTTTAAAAATTTTTTTATAGTGTATATAAAATTAACTTTGGATGTAATCAATTCGTTTTTAACAAAGGTTTGATTTAACGAGTAAAATAAAAAGTCATATTGTGCCAAGTTTAAATGCATATATTCGATTATAAAAAATTTCGTACAAAATGAACTAAATTAGTAGTCTTGGTCGATTTGATAAATCCGAAGTTTACTATATTTAATAATGCTAATAGAATTGATTTTAGCCGCTTAAAAAATCTATATCTAATTTATTCCTTGAAAAGTTCATTTATAGATTTTTGCAATTGGTTTGTACATCTATTTTAAGAATTTTAGTGATATTTCTTGGTGCATCTGCTCGTGATAAAGCACACATATCTGTATACAATGAAGCCTCTGAAGTGGGACAATTCACCATCATTTCTCAAATGTCCAACTTACGGAGGTGTCCAGATATTCAAGTGACAAAAAAATTAAAAGAAAAGCTGTCCAGCCTACTAGGGTGTCTGACTCAATAGATTTCACTATATATAGATAGAGAGAATTTCATATGACAGTATGTCCAGAGAAGAAAATTATTTCAAACCTTTTCTTCTTTTGCTCTTGCCCGTTCCTCATCTGTAGCAGCTTTTTTAATGAGTTTTTTCTGTAGCTGGTGATTTCGCATTGCACTGAAATCACATTTTTCAAATTTTCCTCCTTTAAGCGGGTGGTCAGCGGCTAAGCATTCTTGCCAGTCAGCAAAAAAGTTCATTGAAAATACTTTTGCCATCTCCACATCTCCAAGCTAATTCAGAAAATAAAACACAACACTTTAAGAAAAAACTCAAATTACAAGTTGTAAGATATTGCTAGCCATGCCAAAAGTAACTATGTAAATTAGCAGTGCATAATCAACATAGCAATCATTCAAATAAATTTCTACAATAATGATAAATTGAAGTACAGTTGTGAAATTCAATCTATACTATGATTCTTTCTTTTAGCCTTTCCTTTTTATGCTGTTTTGCATCTCTAATTCCAATAGCCATCAATTCTAACATGAACTGCAGTTTCAGCATTTCAATGTCTTTTCAAATTCAGAAAGTATAAATTATATTTAGACCTGTGGCCCATCTAGAGGCATATCTGCAAAGAATGTTGCAATTTCTTCGTCTTCAGGCTCTAGATCAATTTCCTCTCCATCATAAAGTAAGCGAATCCCATGAGGTTGATACTCGTCCGGAAATGACATGCCACAATGTTCAAAGTAATTCCACTGCCGTCCAGGAGCAAGAGGTGGCTCTTCCCACCATTTATAAGCCTTCATGAATATAAAAAACAAGTACAGTTTTTATATTCGGTGTGCTTAAACTGTCAGTTGCTCCAAAAAATATCTATCAATCGAATAAACTGGATAAGCTGTATCAATATACACCAGTAAACTGAGCTGGTGGAGCGACTAAGCCATAAAATAAAAAGATCTATCATTTACTGAATCATTGATTTATGGAATATTAATTTTGTGTTTAATGCAAGTCTTAAGCTTTTTGGTATTACTTTTTAAACGTTTCAACCACATTGCAGTTTTAAACATCAGTAATGGTAGCTCTCATCAGTACAATTTTACTCATAAATTTAAGTAATTTATGATAACATTAAGTTCCCAAGGTGTTTTCCACATTTAAATAATGTAATTATTAAAAACATCAATTATATAGATAATGACAACTTAAAATATTGCATATTACTTTAAACTACCCAGCTATAGTAGCTTGATAAATACTCTATCTAGCTATATTTTTATAAAATATAGACTGAAATGACAGTTAGTCATATTTGTAAAATGTAAGAGTTTAGAAAATAAATAACCATAATTGCATATAAAAATCGTTCTGGAATATAGCTCGTTATCCATAGTGTTAAGCATCTTGGCATTTTAAAATTTTGGCTTGCCTATAAATGCATTATTCTTATTAATATTTAACTATAGCTTCAATGAAATATTGATTAAAATTAGTATATTATGAATCTGCAGTGATCGCAAATTTACAATCCTTTAAAATACTTACGCCAGCATGTATTAAGTCTACTATCTATATTTCAGTACAGATTTTTTCGAGTAAACTCAGCATAGCTCTACTTAGCTAATTCCAGTTGTATCATTTGAAATCCACAAAAGAATTAGCTAACTACAGAGATGAGCTTTGAAGTCCTTCAAGGCTAAAAATAATGCACAATTAAAATGCAGGCAACAAAAATTCTAGCCTGTAATACTAATATCAAATATTGTACTATTGAATTACTATCGATACCTTCATGGCTTGCTCCAAACGTTCCACTTTGGTAGAGCTCTTGAAAGTCTTTGGCTGCATTCGTTCTGCTTTCATTTGAGAGCTCCCATTACTAGATTCAGTAGTACCATTCAATCTAGAAGAATCCTGTGCAGGTTTGGATTTATTTAAACTTGTTTTCGTTGTTGTTTTCTTCGCAGGCGGCTGGCGAACTTTTGGCTTCTTCTCTACAAAGTCATCTTCAGAATCAGCACTGAAGACAGATAGTAATAATGGTAAAAAATTTATCAGATGTGAAAACATACTTGATCTAAGCAAAAATATAATTTTGAAAAAGAAGTGCACCTGTCAGATACTTCCTCTTCGATATTTTTCTTTTTTCCATCACTAG
This sequence comes from Vaucheria bursata, assembly GCA_032358265.1. NCBI lineage: Eukaryota > Xanthophyceae > Vaucheriales > Vaucheriaceae > Vaucheria > Vaucheria bursata. The sequence continues at coordinate 24,725 of JAULBW010055203.1, forward strand.
CTTTACGCTTTTTTGAAATAGGAGAATCTTTAAAGACCATTTCTTCTTCATCTGACAAATCCTTATAGTTTTTCCGTTCTTTTGCAATGAGTCTTTCTTTTCCATTTGATAACTTTGACTGGTTTGTTTTAGACTTAGTTGATTGAGTTTTATTCAGATTTGGTTTGCTTTTCGATGCAATTTCAGCGTTAGCCCCGCTGTGGTCCGTTGATTTTGAAATGCGCTCTTCATTAGCTCCTGCCTGCTTAGATTTCTTTGGAATTACGAACAGTTTTGTGGCATTTGATGCTGCTTTTTCGGCAATCATGGAGAGGGGAACATCATCATCTGATGATTCCATCACTTCTCTAGCGCAAATTAATAAAGTCCTAAGAGTATAACAGCTCTAAACTTTCTAATTTTTTCTTATCTACTTGATTTATTTCGATGTTAATATTTAAAAAAAACTCAAATTTAATTCAAGTGAAAAAATTTAAACCTAAAACAAATATTATTCGTAATATCTGATAGTACTCAAATTTCCTTTCGACAACTTTTGGAATACTTTAAGCCTATCATTTCTTCTAAAATGTTTCTTAGCAAAAATTCAAAAGGGTTTGAAAGGACAATGAAACCTCCACACATGGTTTTATTATTTTTCGGTGTGTAAGAGTGCAACTTGTATATTAGAATATTTTCTAAAAGAATAATTTTAGCATTTAAATATAAATAAATGGTCGTGAATTGATTATTCAAAATTTCAAATAAATCAAATAAAAAATGAATGGCGTTCAGTATGGTGACATTGTCTACGGTACTTTGATAACGACTCGAGATTTCAGCGGTCCATTAATAATATAAACTCTTTAAAACTAAAACTAAATTATCAATTGAAATCCCAAATATAATGGAGACTACTAGGAAAGGAAAGGAAGGCAGATATAAGTTTATTGTAGATGGACGCGAAATTTATGAATGGGAGCAGGTAGAGTATAATTGATTTCAAGAGTTTTTTAATTGTATTGCGAGTTTGGAATTATATTTGTGCATCGTATAATAGCATTTGTTTCAACAAAATAGTCCCTGGAAGAAGTGAATCTTTACGTGGAGCCCCCACCTGGAGTTACGAGCAAGATGATAGCATGTACGATAAGTCATCGCCATTTACTGCTGGTACGTTGATCGCTTAAAAGTTTGTGTCTCTTTCGGCACACACTGTGACGTCGTTCGCCATTAATGAACACAGGGCATAGTTGGCAATCCACCATTCATAAATGTAAGAATCCTTGAATAATCAAGTTGATCCTCTCATAAACTTTACCTGATATCACTGCATTTGGTAATAATGTTGAAGGAAGATACATGGGGACCAGTGAAAGTGAGCGAAAGCTTCTGGATAATGGGTAAGTTTTTTTCTACCATGAATTCAATACCTAGCTTTTATACGGTCCAGATTTCTCTTTTGCTTTTTAGCCCGTAGAGTTATTCTGAACATAAGCTAGGAAGACTAATGTAAAAATGCACTCATATTGCATTTCTTGGAATAGATTAATTGCAAAATGCATTTAAGGATATTTCCGAGACTTGCCATGAGAAATTTATTTATGTAAAATCTTTCCTTCAAATTATCACTTTATTTTCTTGCAATATGAATGGTACTTGTGTATTATTCAATTCTTTTAGTTAACCAAAATTGAAATGTAATTTATTGCAGAAAGCGGGGTAATTAATATAAACTTACAGAAGCTTGTAAAAGGGAGTACTTGGGAGTCAGCTTTGAGTGGCAGTGCTGGGATGATAGATCCGTTAACTCGAGAAGAAGTCCAAAAAAAGATTATGCTTGAAAGATTTCAGGAGGAGGTGAAATGTGTCTTTTGAAATGTTATATTTAAAATCTCTAACTGTTGGAATTTTTTCTCCAGAACCCTGGATTTGACTTCTCTCAGGCGGCATTTGAAGGATCTGCACCTGATCCAACAACCTTCATGGGTGGTGTTAAATATAGTTAATTTTGTTGTAGTATAATAATAAATGTGTATTTCTCTTCAATCTGTACACAGTTCTTCATTCGCATGTTTGTATGTTCTTTAACTCTAAATTGTTATAACTTTTTTTAAATGCTTCAGTTTTGCAACATTCGGAGAAATTTTCAGCCTTATTAAGTATTTGATAAAAGCCAATTCTTCATTAGTAGGCAGATAAGTCTTAATTTAAACCGTTAACCAACAGCAATGGTCGTCGAAAATAGGTTGTAGTTCAGTAAAAATTTAAGGGTCAGAAATGAAAAATTGTGAATCTCCTATTGTGCCAGCAACGAACATTGCAATGATAAAAATTGGTAGCAATGGAAAAATATTGTAAAATTACTAATTCATGGTTTTGAATTTGATCATTTAAACACTGCTTTTAAAGGAGCATGTTGAATGCACTGGAGGAAATAGAATTTTTACTTAAAAAAAATGAGAACGTATGTGTACCAATGCAAATTTTGATTATTTTGCGAATGAAAATCTGTTGCTAGCTATATTATTAATTCAAGAATATCATCTGTATGCTGATATTTGGTTATTGAATAGATAAAATTTCCGAGTACTTTTATGAATCTACTCAAACGTGACGGCACTGTAAAGGCATGTTGAAAAACATCATGTTCATGCATGTATTCAATCTGAATGATGATGAAAAATAGTCAAATTTGAGTGTAAAAAGTCTTACCCTCACATATTGGCATGAAATACCTGTTGCCTTAAATAACAGCTTGATGCTTGCCCATTGGAACAAAAGAGTTTTCGATGAAGTTTCAATTTTGGTAGGCAATAGTTGCAGTGATAGGATGTTCTACCAATTCATAGAGGCAAATGCCTATTTGCTTACTGGCTCTTTCATATTTCACTTACACTGTTCAATATCAAATTCTTAATGGTGATTTGTGTTCAAGTCAAAAACTCTAGCACTTTTCACCATGTCATGAGACACAGTATAGCATTGCTGAAATGTCCATTTAGAATCAATTGCTCATCCATATGAGTATATTAAACTTGTCATTTAGGTAATGATGGTTTTTATAAGATTTCATCAATAGGCTGGATAAGAACTCTTTATTATACATGCATCAACCTAAATAATAAGCTACAATCAGCAACACTGGGTACTCTTTCATTTGCTCTTACTACCATTAAGCCATGCTAAAGCAATGGGAGTATTTCATTTATTGGCAAGGTTATAAAAAGGTATTTAGTCCATGCAGAGTCTCAAAGTGAATATATATGGTATGGTCAAGATTCTGAAGATGCAGCGCTTCCAATGCAAAAGTGAGTGGTCCTGCACTAGGAATGATGTTGATCCAAGTTGTTTAGAATTAATGAACAGTATCTGACTTACATGGGACCAGAGATAATGCAAATCTTAGTTGCCGAAAATAAGTTCATAGCAGTGCAACAGATTCACAGCTACCAGGTAGAGTCTATACATTTCCTTTAGTATCATACCAAAAGGTTTTTAGTATTAAGATCATTGAAGATAGTGACCATGTATTTCAATTATTTCCCATAACATCTCTGTGATAAACAAAGGCAATGAACATCTATATTTTATGAAGCACATTTCCTATACTGCTTGACACATGAGGCTGAAATTTCTATCTTGGGAAAAAATGTTTGTACTTGGTAGAAGTTTTTTTATATTAATCATTTAATTGGTCAAATACAACATTCAAGTTTACGAAGCGCAAAAAAAAACTGCGGCATGGGTTGTAGTGGTTTCCAATTGCATGCATGTAAATAACTAGCAGTTAGGAGAAGCTAAACAATATCATGTCCGTTTGATTCAATTTTTTGGGTTAGATGAAATCATTTGAAGTCTTCAGTAATGCTGCAGTTTAACCTTTTTTCCTAAGGTTTACAAAATTGGTTGCAGCATCAGACATAGTAGGACTTGGAACACTTTCAATAGCAAGAGCGCAGCATATTTTAATTTGAGATAATTCCTGCCATACGAAGCCTTTCAACGGTTATGAAGTTGTCCGCCTTAGATTCTCATATGGTGAGAGTTCAACGAAGAAAAAATTATAAAATTCTTGCCAAAAAACTTGGGCCATTAAATATTTTCTCTGACAATCATACACATTGTCAGTATGTGCAGCAGAATATCATTTACGCAAACTGTATAACGGGCACCAATGGAGAACCAAAACACTTAAAGCATCATCCAAAGAGTTGTATGGTTCTAATCAGTTTGATTTGGTAAAATTAGCTACCAAAACAAATCAGGACTGATTACTCCAGCTGCAATCAATCGAATGCAAATGTATTGTCCAATTAAACAATACGGACAGTTGGAAAACCTATTCTAATCCTGCAAAAAATAAAGACGGCATACAAACATGAAAATATATGCGCCCCTCATCAAAGGAACCACGCTCTGCATAAACACTCATTACTTGTAGCCTTTCTCACGGTTATGTGCACGGCTTTCTCTGGCTCGGCCTTTTCCTCGACCCCCGCCTTCTTTGTATCCACCTTTTTTACCCCGACCTCGACCTCCAGATTTTGGCCCCGAGCGACTCTCCCAACGACTATCCAATCCTTTCGATGATGGCTTTGTTTCTCTCCATGGTGGTAGTACTGGCTCACTGTTGGTATCGTGTTTGAAAGTACAACTTGAGCCCTCTCGACAAAGTCTTTCTTTCTTGTTCCAGTATTTGCAGAGCGGCGCGTTTGGCCTTGCGGCAGTTGGAACAATATCTTCTCTGCTTGGGTACGATCTCTGAAAAGGGATTTATTATACAATGAGAGAATGATAAAAATTTCAAATATAAAATATAGAGCACATATTTAGATATTCATTCTATCCAACTGGCTTCAATGGATTCTTTTCATGCCATTCACTTGTCAGTGAATAGTTTAATCACTGAAAAATTAAGTACCCGAACATTTTAACTGAGAAGTAACACTGGAATAAGGACTAGATCATTTTCCAAATAAGTTTTTTAGTGTGAAAAAAATGTAGTTGAATTTGGATGTAAGGAATTTTAATCTATAACAAATAAGCAAAAAACCGTATTATGTCCAAGTTCAGCTATAAATTTTTGAATGTAACAATGCATTTATAGTGTAATGTGGTCCCTATAGGTTCATTTTATCTGAAGTATACTATATACATGTAGATCTCTATATTGCTCAGTTATAACTCACCTGGTGAGTATACACGTCTTGGCCTCGATCGTGCTGCTGCGATGAAAAGTACTGGTCTCTGTCATCCAGCATTCTAGGCTGGCCGAACCTCTCCTCTCCATAGAGAGAGTGCTGGTAGGAGGTGTCTTGAAAGGTGGGCTCATACCCTGTTTGGGGGGGCAGCCCATACTGCGGCTCCTGCAAAGGCATATTACTGTATTGAGGTTGTTGAGTCTGATAAATAGGCTGCTGCTGGGGAGGCATATCGTACTGCTGAATAGGCATACTCGATACGTTCATGGATTGCTGGACATTGTAGTCATACATATCTCTGTTTGCTCCTTCGTAGCTCTGAAAAATTATTTCATACAAGCTCAATAAAAAATTTCAAGTACGTAAATGCACAAAGATAATTTATAAAATAGAGGATATTTAAAAAATATTTTGTTAAATTCATGCTCAATTAAACAATTTTTCAACTTTATAAAATTATCTTTCAATTAATAAAGAATTTGTAAAATTCTCAACACGAAATACGTATATAAATAAACATACTACAAAACTGTAAGATATTTTCATAATACTAAAATATTTTTGTAACGACTTTCAAGGTCAAACACCTCATGCGCTTGTAATTTTATCATTATATGATATACATTTTTCTTCAAGTGAACTTAAGGGTCTACTTTCGCTTAAAATACAAATAAGCAAGACTACAAAAAAGCATCTAGTGAAATGGTACCTCTTCATATGATAGAAATTGTTCTAGAAACATGCGTACATTATTCATAGGAATTATGCAGGTCGCTTATATATGATACCTCACAAGTATATTTTATATACTAAAAGATTGATAGAGTTGATATTCTATAAATCGATGATGCGCTAAATCATATATTTTATCAATTGATAGCTTTACCACTCTACCAACTCATTCACTATTTTTTATTGATAACTTTAATTGATATATTCGATTAACTGATGATTTTTGGTATAACCCACAGTATCAGTTCATGGAATATTCACTGCAGTTAGAGAGGGTAGGTTTACCTGCTGATGCTGCACTGGAGGGGTTTCCCTAAGCATGGGTGGGGGTGGTGGAGGCGGTTGATCATACATGCCCCCTGCCAAAAGTGGAACGACAGAAATAGGAACTAGGTTATTATCCCTACTGTCCTCCATTGCATCATCCTCTACATCCTCTTCCGCAGTCAATAGCGATATACTCGGTATTGGGAGAGTTGGGTTTGAAGGAATTCGGAGTACACCTACCTCAGAGGGTGTGGGTGGAATATCTTTAACAGATATGTAAAACTCTTCCTGCATCACAGACCAAAATACGGGGAGGGGGATTAAAATTTCATTAATTTGTTAAAACTTTTTAAAACAGCTAACAGTAAACTCCATTTTTTATCTTTATTTTTAAAATTTTATTTCTAAATATTTTCTTGAATGTAATTTTCCATCGATAATATTTTAAATGAAACAATTTTACTTGTCAAATTCTACCAATGCTAATAAATCACTATATGCAGAAAAAAGGTTAAGTAACTATTGCACTGCTTTCAGTAAATCCTCATTTTTAAAGGAAAATACCATGCATGAATAAAACTGCAAAAGTTTAAAAATTACTTATTGAACCCTTCCTCGTTCTCACAAAAATTCCTCTGCATCAAAAAGGCCAGCAAGCATACAACATGTTGAACTTTACAGCCTCCTGATACATGTAGCTTACATGACCTCAGACCCATTCTTTTCTCGCTATTTAGTAACAATTATGCAATATTAATTGCATATTTTGATGTCCCAAGTTATATGGTAAGGATGCCACTCGTTAAAGTATAGATTTACATGTATTTTTAAATTAGGGAATGTTCCTAATGTGATCTTACAAGTCTGCCTCGGCATTGATCGATCCGTTGAATAAACTCAGCCGTCTTAGGCCGAACATCTTCATCATCGGACACAGGTAAAGGCCGAGGTCGATAGAATCGAATAACTGGCTTCATTTTCATTTCCGGCTCCAGCAATTTTACGGTGCTACTTGTGACAAAATGCAATAATGTAACTTTTAGAAAAATTAATTACTGTTAGCTTGTTGACTATAAGAGAATAGCTCGATGCTATTTTCACCAAATCATACGTATAATATTTTACTCAAAAAGTTAAGAAAAAAATAACCTAATTGCACAATAATGAGTGTAATTGGAACTCTTCATTGAATTTGAGCATATTAAATGGATTCCATAAAATAATAGCATAATTTTTTCGTTGGTGAATGCCAATTAAGTCGTAATCACGAATTGAAAAATTTGGAAAATATGCATCCATGTATCTGCCTGCTAGGATATAAAAGAGTGAATTCTATCATAAATTCTGACGTAACCTCAATTAGTTGAAACATATATCTATCTATATATATATAGAGAGAGAGAGATATTCCTTCTAAGAAGTTGTTGCTCCAAAAATATAAAGTGGAGTATTTATTCTACATCATTATCTATATGAGTATGTATGTATATGTAGCACGTGAATATGTGCAATTTCATTTCAAGGGCATCTATGTTATAGAATAATAGACTACCTTTCAACTGGAAGTGGATGACGCTGACTGTGTTTTGACTGTACGACTTGACCAATGTGCGAACGCTCATCTTCTCGTTCACTCTTTACTAGAGCCTTCCATTGAGTCGGTTCATGGTGTTCCAACTGTTCCTTCGCTGTCGATTGTAGAACCTGCAGTGATAATATAATATAACCCAGTATGTTCGATCCAGAATTGCCCAGTCTCAGTATAGTTCAATTTCTATAAACATCAATGTTAAAAAACAAATAGTAAAATATCTGTTTGGTAATAGTCAATTTCAATGATTTTTGAAGGGTAGGACATTTTTTCGTGGGAGAGTAAGCTCAAAGTAGTTTATTTTATCAAGAAGAGTTTGAATTATAACTATTCCGCAAGTAGTCAAAATAAACAATGACAGGGTAGAAATCGCTAATTTCTGCTAAACTCGATGAAATTTCAATGTGACAGGCAACCAACGATAGCACCTTGTACCGAAAAATTCTGCATGGTAACTGTTTTTGTATAATGAAGGCTGTGCAGCATACAAATGACCTAAGCCTGAGCAAAATACTGGTATACTCTATTAAAAATAGATTGGGGACGAATGTGTCCCTCACTTTACACATTTCGTGAAACCATGCAAAATCTCATTTTGTTCATAACTAAACAAAATTTTCTTTTTCTCAACTATTCAAGCTTCAAGTCGACTAAAAATTCAACAAAAGAAAAGTGCAACTGAAGCGCAGCATAAAAAATAAATAATACACCGCTGCGCAGCAAGGGAGATGTTGCAAAGAGGTCTGGGTAAAGCAAGAGCAGACTCTTTAGTTTGGAGTGAAGGCTCCTAAGTAGGATATTTCATTATGAAGTGCTTAAATGTCCAATTTGATTATGTATCCAAATATAAGAGAAAAGAAAAATTTAAAGGATAGACGTATCAGCTGTCCAGTCTACAAAGGTATCCAGAGATATGAGGTATTCAACTTAATTGGTTTCGCTGTAAAGAATTTAGACAATCACATACCTGGGAGGGACTCTCTTCCATTCGAAATTCACGTACTTCTCTCAGAGGCTTTTGAACCTGGTCAGCCCATTTCAACTACAAAACATAAAAAAATCCTAAATCATGCTTTAACAATTTCAAAGTCATAAAAATATATTAAAATTGATATGGATCAGAAAATTAAAATTAAGTTAGAAAAAACTCCATGAAATACCACAGCAATATATTGCAATAAAAGATAAAACCCAATAAAATAAGCCAGTGGCAAAAGAACTTCAAATAAATGTTTATTATTAACTTCCATGACATATCAAACTCAAAAAATAAATGCTTTTTCAAAAAAAATAAGTCAGTAGAAAATGCAAAAAGGAGGAAATTCAAAATATTTTTAACAAAAGAAAGAATTTTTCCTGTTACTCTAAACCAGCGAAAGAAGTTTTATGCCAATCTTCTCTTCAAGCTATAACGCTAGAACTTTGCATGAAATATCGAATACAAGTGTTCTAGAACAGTGTTTGAAAACGATATGCTTTTTGTTCTTCTGCATTTATTTTAAACTATTCCTATTTTGTAGTTACTACTCTGTTATATTCATCAATACTCGTAGATGCATCAGTTACACATGGACATATATTTCATATCGATTATCCTTTCTAATTATGAATTTGAAACAGCTCTTTTCACATCTCCGATCAACATATTCATGCTTTGTAGGTTTCTAAAAATTTACACGAATTATGAAATTTGCAGACAAAGTACAAACTTCAAGATTTAGTATGACCTCCCCCCCCTCCCTATACAAACTTATAAAAGAAGATGCATAATTTCACTTTAATTATTCTGAGACTATTCAAAGAGATGTATTCGATATAAAAAATGGATACTTGTTTAAAAGTTTAATAGAAATCTTGAACATAAATATGTAAAATATGCATGAATTTATAAATCGCAACACATGCATGTACCTTTGATTTCTTTCTTTTCTTGGCAGTTGGTAGAGGCATTGGTTCAACAGCAAACTGGTCAACATCCATTTCATCATCTTGGTCAAAATTAAGAGATTTTAATTTAAGCACTTTCTCTTCCTCGGTTAAATTTTCAAAGTCCATTTCCTTTACCATCACAGGGTCCACATCATCGGGAATAAACGAATCAGAACCCTTAAAAAAAATTCCCAATTTTTTCAAAATAGCAAATTAAATCGATGTTAAAACAAGAAAGATAAGGTAAACTGCCAATTTCGACCAAACTCAATGGAAAGAGTAAGCCTGCAATTTTCGGTGTGCAGGTGACATGGCAGCGTGAAATTGCATTATTATTTTAACTTAACAGCTATGCCAAAGACAAAAATATACGCGTAACCAGTTATAAAACTGGGCATACATTTTTTTTATATAATGCAAATGCAATATGGAAGTGGCTCAGCGAAGGAGAACACTCAAGGAGGCCGGACAAAGTAAATGCTGGCATGCATATGTATTATAAACTAAAAAGGCGAAGATGAATTCAATTACTTTCATAGTAATTACATTTAAAATATTGACTGTATGCAAGTATGCCTAAAGCTTAAGCTATACATATTTACTTCAATATAAAGCAACTGTTAGGTATAACGAATGAATTCGTTATACCTGAAAATCTGCAGCTGAACGGCAAAATATAACTTTTTAAATTTATTTATCACAAGTCTGAAGATAAGAATAGACATGTTCCCAAAAAATATTTTTATTGCATACATTTGGGCATAATGATATGTTTCATATAAATATTTGTATACATACATACATACATTGAAGATAAGTAAAAAATAAGCTAATTTTAGGCCGTACCAAATCACCGAGCGCTGGTTGCGGTTTCTTATAGAACGGAATAACTTTACCCATGGGGTTCTTTCCCCTCCCCCTTGGGGGGCTAAAGGGGGTAACCCTAGGCATTGCACTCAAGATATCTGCCGTAGCGCTGGAATATGACATAAGCTGAGCTGGACGCTTTTTGAAAGTTTCAGCTTCTTTGGCAGCTTGGATTGCATCTTCCCTCTCTTTTGCCTTACACAGATTCAGAAAATATTTAAAAGATATTTACAGAATCCAATGCAAAGAGAGAAAAATGAAGATTTACGTATAACCATGATGTTAACATAATTCGTACATCAGTCCTGACATACGCGTAGAAATGGATGATGAAGTTGAACACAAGAATACTTAAATTCGATGTGCAAAAATAAATTTGCATTTGCATGGGATTATGGAAACAATACTTCAGCATACATGTATATGTGAAACTGTATAAGAAGTTTGCTCAGTAGCAAAAAATCAAGAGTTATTTAGATTCAGGCATAAAATTGTCATTTTCAAAGATTTCATATGAGTTATTGTTGCAAGTGCATGTTGTTCTGTGTACCTCTCGAATAGCCTTCTGCTCGTTTTCAATATTTTCCGTAGAAGTTATTCGCATCATTTTCATAATGTAAATCCAGTCGTCTCCTGACTCAATTTCAAGTTTTGACCAGCGATAACGAAGCTCACTAACCATTGTTTGTACATCATTATCACCTGCAAGCGAAAAGCAAAAATTTCTATCAGTTTAATAATACATTGAATCATACAGTAAATATAATAGGAAAAGATTTGTACAAATTGACGCGTATGGATTTGTACTCGGGAATCGAGTATTTTATAAAACTTGAAAAGATATAATTCGAATGATATATATTTCGGTAAGTGGGTAAGTATATATGCACATGTATGTCTGTATGTGCACATGTATGTCTGTATGTATGTAAATACAAAATTATTATATTTATATAGATATAAAGTATGCATGCATGCATGCATGCGCCAATCAATTACGTATATATGCATTACTTACATATATAAATATTATTCCATGCACTTACCAAAGTATGGTTCGCCTTTTGTTCCTCGTAACATATCCAACATGTCAAACTTTCTCATTTGTAAAAAACTTCCATAAGTGACCGGTAGAATCTTCATTACCTTTAAAAGCTTTCGAGATATTTCCACTGCACATTCTTTTTCCGTCCTCCCGATATCAATTATCATAACCATCTACTTCGGAAATACAGAAAAAAGATATCTTTAGCATATATCCTGCTGCATTTTTTTTATTACGAATTTTGTGTCATTTCTTTACGAAGAATTAGTGCCTTCAATTAACATTTTTCAATGCACTGTTTTTCAACAAACTGTAAAATACTCTGCTTATACAAGTTGCCACTTTTCGGGAAACCCAACACAAAATTTGACAATTCTATGTAGGACACATTTTAATCCATTTTTACTAAAAAGCCATTTTTTAGGAAAGAACCAGGGAACATTTTTTTCAATTTCCAGATAAGAGTACAAATACTCGAATTATTTTAAGTTGTACACGAAAAAATGCTGCCCTCTTAATTATAACTATTAGTTTGGCCTATATTGACGATGAAGAAACTTCGAAAGTATGGCCGAGTCAATGTATATGAAATTAATGGAAACATTTCTATCGACACATGGCATTTCGTCATCTGAAAAGCAGAACATCATTTCAAATACATTCGTATTACATGACACTAACGCCGTACTTGCATATTCAGGAAAATCTAAATCAGTATCTTCGATGCTTTCGATTCTTTTTCTTGGGGAAGCGTAAAATAAATTTCAACGTTTCGATATATTTCAATTGAAATTTAGTAGTACGACGAGTTTCGAACAGAATGCATGCATCTTATCTCCATAACGATTTTCGGCTTAACTCATTTGTCCAGATGATGACTTGATATTCATCTTTTCGAGATGAGGCATATACTTTTAACTATTACGAATTCTACATATTTTCGTTTTTTTGTAACTTTTACTTTCATGTCCAAATATGGCATGCAATAGTTCAAGCATTTGCACATCAATACACAAGTCGACACATATATTTTTATCAAGGTAGATTGTACACAGATATATACCCATGATCTAAGAACTTGACATCCTCCCATATCGACAAAAGCCTCTAAGCACGGCTTTGACTTTTTTGATGACTCCAGCACGGAAAGTAGGAGTGACCAATCTTCAACCTTGAAACCAAAAAGTAATTGATGAAAATTTAATCGCTCGTTTCGAAAAAATCATTCGAACTTACATTTCTTGATTCCCACATTGCTTGCGTAAAGCGCTCAAGCATCGGTGGCGAAGAGATACGACCCTGTGGAAAGTTAAAACTACGTTTAAAAAATTGCCGTGCTTGGTGAATCTTACTCTTAGAATTACAACCTTTCTGTCTATGCAAGCCCTGACGATGAGCTCTACATCAGTAAGACCAGTATTTATGTCGATAACTTTCTTTTGTTTCAAGTGCGATAGCAATCTCCGTCTTTTATTAAAAAATGCGCTTTCATTCAACTGCGATATACAAATTATATACAGTTAGTAATTCGGAGAGTAGCGAATTTTTCGCACAAGCTGGAAAGCACCTTGTTGTCACCATTAACGTTCATTTCTTGAAGGTTCGAATGAGTCTCCAATATTCCACTCAACGACTTGAGCTGATTTAGAAGCAAATTACGATGACGCCGAATAACCTCATCTACATCCTTACTTTTATCGCTCATTTCCGAGTTACTTCCTTCCATTTTTAATATTTTCGAATTCTTATCAGTCATTTTTCTTTTTTAAGAAAAACAGTTTCCATGCATTTCTCGCCAGAGTTCTTATGCATATGATAGATCTTTATTACACTGTTGCAATATTAACTTTGGTTATCTTGATTGTATCCCTACGATTTCAAAAACGAAAGTTACGTTTTGAAACTTTAGTACAAGTAGATCATTTAAATGAAGATTCGTTCGATTTTCCGTACCGTAGAACTCAGTTATATATATTCGGTTCATGCATTTTCGAGTATAACAGTTATTAAAATATTGAACATACCAAAAAATAAATAGAAAGATATGCAGCTAAGCATGTCCGCGCCATTCTATGCCTCTGGAGATAAGAATCTTGATTTGAAATCATTGAAACAATAACCAAAAATTTGTTTTTAAATTCAGAAATGCTTTCTTGCGGTTTGCTCAGTCATCTATGACTCACCACTGAAATTCAATGTCACTAAAATGGTGATTTTGTAGCAAATGCAAACATCAAATAAAAATGTAAAATGTTCTCAATCAAAGAACCTAAATCGTATGGAAACCTAAAAAAACTGGGGAAGTTCTCTGAAATGAAGCTGAAACAGTATTTCGATGTTTGTTGTATATGCTTAGTAGTCATTTGACATTGGTGTGATATTTTTACCGCGACTCGTGAACTAGTTTTGGAAAAAGCTTGAAAAATAATGTGACTATACCTCAATCTGGTAATTTTTTCAAGAAAATGTTTAAGAATTTCAAACAGAATTACTTCGTGAAACAAAACCCATAAGTGCAGGACAAATATGTTTAACTGCATTTAATGACTTCAAAAATTATTTTGACTAATACATGTGCTAAAAATACTGCAGTTTAAAAAATATATTACTAGCAAAATATATAATAAAATATTAAAGTAAAATCAGCTACCGCTGGAGAGTTGACCTTCTTTTAGCATATGGTTAAAAAACGATGGTTTTCCTTCATTTAAGTTTGACAATGTAAAAAATGAAAATAAAATTTTGAGTAAGTTATAATTGGTTTCAAGTATTGAATTAACGAAAAGTATTTTGAGTATATGAAATTAATTTACAGAATTCGTTGATTTACTAGTCTACTACAATTTTTTATTGAACTTAATCGAATCTATTCAAAGTTCATTGCACCACAAAACTCCAAGTACACTACATGTTTCTAAATAGTTCCTTGGAAAAGGAAGTCGAATACTTTTTGAAAACTTATTGAAACTATCATCGTACTATTTTTCAATATCATGAATTATAAAAGGTGCAAAATATTTATTTATAGTTCAAGACAATCAAAGAAACAAAATTTAACTAAAAAACAATTGCAAGAATGTACTTTAAAATGTTATTTTAAATAATCAACACTCAAGCACAAAAATATAAATGAAAAGTACAGCTACAATGTGGATATGGTAGCTTTTTTTGTTAAACTTCAATACACAATACTTTATTAACTTTTTCAAAAAGAAATTTTAATGAGAATTTCATGATAGTACCTAATTCCATTATGTTATCAAATTTGACTTATCCTCACATCCAACATTAACTTTGTAACGCAAAAAAGTATCAGTTTTATAACAACTTTATGCAGTCAAAACTGAACATTCTAATTTTAAACATCAGTCAATACATATTCTAGATAGATTATTATTGAATTGATGTGAAGAGGTGCATTTTTAAAAAATTGAGTATGGTAAAGGTGCATGAAGCACTACCAACTTTTTCCTAGTATAAAATAATGTTGTAATTGAAACCCAACAAATTAAAATTTGATAATGATAGTCAAATATGACAACAGTCCTTGTGTAACGATTATTTTCTATCTGTTCATACTTGGTTACTATGCTATCAATATTGGATCAATGTAATGTAATCAGTAGAAATATTTAAGAAACCTTATTTTATTTTAACTAGTCTATATTGTGAAACAGTTGTTTTATCACTGGGTCTGATGAGAGGCAGGCTGATTGATGAGAGTGCGACAAGATCATGATTTACTGAATGCAAGCATACGTGTTGTTTTTATCAAATAAAAATATTGCAATGCTTAGGAGAAGCAGCATTTTCATCAAATATAGTTTATCGGTAATATTAAAATCAATTTACTTTTTAATATATATATATATATCTATTTTACTTTAAGCTTGCTATATCTTTTATTGCTACACTGTGCTTCTAAATAAAATATACCACAATGAACCCTATTTTAGTAGCTAACTTAAAGATAACTTTTTATTATTGAAGGGTTAGTCTAAAGCATAATTAATTTTTTAATTTACCACATGCACAAAAATACAAAATTGCCTCAAGTAGAGCCTTTTCAAGAATACTCTTCAAATTCAACCCAATTGATATCAACATAATGGTGCCTTTTTGAAAACATCTCCTGGACAGTCCTAGAATTTCAAAGATTTAAAGATTTAGTTGAACAAAGCTTAGATGAAGAAACAGTAGTTCATGCCTTGCAAATATTTGAGCCTATCCCATACAGTAGTGTACACCTGCATGGCATTTTGGAGTATTTCAGTGCAAAATGGATGCAAGCTATATTTTCGTTGTTCTCAATCTAGAATATGTAAACAAACCATTTTTTTGTCTATGACATGCTGGATGACTTGTTAATCATCTTATCATTTCTAGAAACATTACTGGTTTATATAATATATGTGTACAAGTACAGACTACACGGTAACAAGCCAATATTGCTTTGATGATGTTTTCTCTGTACTAGAAGAGAGCCAAAGCCAGCTCTTTTTTGTTGTCTAGATAGAATACCATTATCTTAATAATGCAGTATGTTTTAAAGTCCTGAAAAGTGGGATTAATAGTTGGCAATAAGGTTACATGTTGGCATCTTATACATGCATCTGTTTGCTTTTCTAAAGAGTTTTTGTGTTTGGAATGCATAAACAACTTCAAAGATTCAAATGTAACAAACTTATTATCTTAAGTAGGCTATCAGAAAGCTTGCCATGAATCAGGTCATTTCATTCTTGTTAATTTTTAGAAAATCAGCATATTATGACCTATGATAATAATATCAAGAAATTCATATAGATTCCAAATGCAACCCCAGATATTTCGTTGAAAAAATTGTTCGGATGTAACCATTGTTTTCTAACTTTGTTCTAAATGTTTACTGCCTTTTTCCTTAACCCCCAAAAGGATTTTTTTCAACGAAATATTTTGGGTCTCGTTAGGAAACTAGACACACAGTCTACAGCAGAAATTAAAGTGTACTGAATTATATAGTTATTATAGCTAGTCTACATCAATATAAAACAAATTACTATAAAATTGAGATAGCTAACAAAATCTTGCATGCTTTGCACTGGTAAGCTAACATATATAGGCGTTGACACACAAAAAAGAGTAAAAAAATATCTGAATCTGAGTTGCATTAAAAAGACTTGAGATAAATTCTAACATTTTGCAATTCACAAATTGATTCGACTCTAGTGCAACATTGCCATTCCTGCGGCGAAAATGCCGACTTGACCTCCTAAACCGTTGCTGAAGTTATTTAGATATAAGAGTAGAAATAAGATACATATGCATTCAAAGTGGTACATGCTGAGTGTTTGCCTATAGGGCATGAGAGCGCGAGGCATGCTGGACCATGCTGGAAGTTTGATCATTTGCACTGTGACGGGAAATATTGAATAATATATGATTCGAATCGGTAGACATCGGATTAGCTAGATCGCCAAGTGTTTCCAAATTGAGGTTTTCCACCAAACCTAGATTATTTTCACCAGGGGCAGGGGAAAAGCCTTGGGGAAAATCAAGCAGATCAAGACAAGTTTCAGATTCATCATCACACATATCCAATATATTCGATTCCTCCGTTTTGATAGCCACCCTCTCATTGTTTATGCCAGGGGATCCCCCAGAAAACATTTCACGGACTTCATTAACCATTTGCTGTTGCGAATCCAAGTAATTTGAATCAAAATGGCTGGGACTAGACTTCCCTTCAAAGTGCATATCCTGTTGCTGCGAAATTTGGGGGGATCGATGCCCCCCGAACTGGGGCGAAGAGGTCCGAATTCCATTCCTAGACCCCTGCTTATTACCAGCATTTGGGGCCAGCGGGGGGGTGCCTTGCCTCTTAGATACGGGCGGTATGCTGCTTGATTTCTGTTGCAAAGAAGGGGAAAATGACTTCGATGTTTGAACAGCTGCAGTTACTGCAGCAATCGCAACCACCTCCGGAGATTGAGAGCCATCAGATATGCTTGCAACCTGGAAATTATCGATTAGCTGTTTCATAATACTCCTCTGGGCATCATTATTTAAGTAACGAAAGTACGGTAGCATATCTAAGGGTACGCATTCATTGGGTTGCATACCCGTACCCATGGTCTGTCGGGTAGCCCGAACTGCTTGACTTACTGGTGACTCAGCTGGTTTCAATTGGTCTTGCAATTGTTTGTAGGGGTCTTCCCCATCAAAAATACCCACCTTACCACTAAAAGGGCTCTGAGAAAAATCTTGAAAAAGTTGGGCCAGTGCTGCAGCTGTTGGGCTCTCTTCAATTCCAAACTGTTGTGCAGTATCCAGAGCAGTATCGATGGAAGGTGGGCGGTACTTTGTAGCTGCTGTGTCCATGAGAAACCCCATGGTTCGCTGCTCTTGGACTTGCTGCTGTTGAGAATGTATCCCATTTGAATAGCCATGCTGTTGGTAAGATTGCGGACGTGGAGGGAGCTTTACTGGTTGAGAAACGGATCGTACAGGCAAAGGAGGCTGCATCAGACTTGAAAGACCAGGTGACAGCCTTCCACCATTCATACCTTCTGACAACATCATGCAATTGTTATCGAGTTGCGAATCCATACTCATAGTACTAGATGACTGCTGCTGCTGAGCTAACTCCGTTAGCCCTTCTAGTGGCTTGGATGGAGATATTGATACTTCATCTGGGAAAAATTGCGATGAATTTTGAAATTGTGCACCCAGAGAATGGGCCGAACTTCCACGTTGAAGCAGAGGCATGCCCTGATGCAGAGGTTGTTGCTGACTGGGTAAAAATGCACTATTAATATTTGGTGAGCTACTTCTTCGGAAATGCCCCATTTTTTGCTGCGGTCTGGGTGGCCCTATAGAATCATTCTTTAATTGAGAAAATATGGATGGGGATGAAATTCGGGGTGGCAAGTTGGGGGTTCGCTGGTGACCATTACTGCTAATTCGCATTGCTGCCATCTGAGACACAGGCATTTGTAAGTTGGATCGCAACGTAGACCCATCAGTTGTAGAGGGCCAGTTCGTATTTGAAAATTGACCATTGTTCTGGTTACTGGAAAAGAGTTTACGCTGACCAACAATAGAATTAATGCCATTACCCTGGAGAGAAGTATCAACAGGCATATTCCAACCTCCTGGGAGAAGTGGCGAACTTGTTCGATGTGAAGAAATGCCTTCGTAAGTGAGGCTATCTGCCTAAAAAATATGAAATAGAGTGTTATTTTCCAAAAATGAATTCTATGATCACATTACTATAATATGGCAATCAACAAATCTGTATTCCAGGAAGTAAATTATTATATCAATGAGTTTTTTTAGCTCTAGCAGCTATGTTTTAGCAACTAACTAAAGAGTTCATTTACTTAACGCAACAATATCAGAAAAATATTCAAATATACAGTATATTTTGGCTATAACAAATTCAGTTATATTCAATTTTTACTTAAATCAATAAACGAAAAAAGGCATATCGAAATGGCTACAGAATTTCAAATTTAGCTAACTTGGTGGCTCGACCATATCCAAAGTTTACTTCGTGTGGTGGTGAATATTTATAAAACAAAAATCTTAGCGACTATACAGTACACTACAATAAGCAAAAAACATCAAGTGAAATTTGTAAAAAAAGATTTGAAATATTATACACTAATATTAAATTACCTGCCATTTAGAAGTGTCAAATGGACTATGCATCGAAGAATTCATCAGAGCTCCAGAGGAAACATCATACGAATTTCTTCTTACATGCCGCATACTCACACGAGCCCCATTGTGATCCATGTTCATAGCTTGCCCCTGAATTGAAGTAGTATCCCAAAAAATGCGTTGCACACGCGTAAAAAACTTTTTAATTCTGTAGAATTAAATAACCTTTCGAAATTTCAAACAATAGGATTTACCCAGTTGATAAACAAATATGAATTTTTTGTAAATGTCAGCACGAATGAATTTACAATATTGACGTAGCAGTAAAAATAATGCTATTGTTCTGGTAGCAAACAACTACATTCTCCCAAGTACACAATATTTCAGACAACTGAACTGGGCAAAACAAAAATCCACACTTAAATTTATTTAATTCTATGTGCATTAAAGGTTCCATGGATCGAGATTCGTATTAACTTTTTACTGAAAGGACAACATGAATTTAATCACAAATCACATATATATTTCAAACAAACTACTTAAATGGATTCAAATTATGAAAGGTAAGGAAAAATTACCTGCTGCTCATATTGTTGAGCCAAGAAAAATGCATGTTCTTCGGATTGAGCCTTCAACGCTTCTTGCACGTAATTCTGGCGTTCGCGTTCTTGAACTGCACGGGTCTCCTCCTCCAGTGCACGAATCTCAGCCTGCTCTTCTCTATATTGTTTAGTAACCCGATTTAATAGTTCTTGAGAAATCCCTTCTCCAGTGCCATTCGGATGATCCTTGAGCCACTTTTTTTGTGCGCTAGAATTGTATCGATTTTTAACTGCATTTTCTGTGCGGCCTGGTAAGAGTTTTGCGATTTCACTCCATTTGTTGCCCAGACGGGATTGCGCTTCGAATACTATAGTATCCTCGTCGTTCGTCCATGGTGATCGTTTGATGGCCGGATCTAAATGGTTAAACCAGCGTTCTCGGCACTGTTTTCCAATACGCCCTGGAAGTTTAGTGGCAACAGTGGTCCACTTTACTTTACCTACACCATGCTCTTCAACGATTTGTCGAACTGTCTTGTCCTCGAGTTCAGTCCATGGGCCTTTGTGCAAACCGGGGCGCAGTACTTTTGTCCATCGGTAGAGACACGTTACATCGGTACGACCATTTCCTACTTCCTCAGCGACCATTTTCCAGTTTCGATTACCATGAGTCTCAACAGCAATTTTTAACTGAACATCCTCCTCAGGAGTCCATTCACACTGCTGCTCTTTCGAATATGAATCAATATTGTGGAGATCTTGGTCAGCCCCCCAGCCCAAGCTACTAGTTATTGCAGAGCTACATGCGCTGTTCATGGAAGCGATTGAATTAAGGGAAGTACTACGCAATAGTCCAGTCGATTGGCATGGCATCAATAGAGACTGAATGTATTCATTTGGTGAATGTACAATGTTGGAGTCTTCCAGCGAAATATTTAGATCAAGTTGCTCAGATTCAGAGGCAGTGTGTGCTACACTCTCAATGGAAGAAGTTGGGGCCATTTGAACCCCAGAAATATTGCTATTTGAGGACATGTACACGCCTACAGAAGCCGGTGGTGCCATTTGTGTTCCTGAAAAGGTGTTGCTCGAGCCAATAGTATCAGTGCTATCGAATGCCATCCAGTTTTGCTGATTAAGACTTTTAAAGGCAGTAGGAGATTGACGACTGTTATGACGCTTATGCCCAGGTCGTGTTATTATTCCAGAGGTATTTGCACTCGCAGTCATTAAGTTACTCGGATCTGAAGTAGGAAGAATTCTAGAGTCTGCCCGAGGACTTTGTACTGCACATCGTTTCTCAGGGGGGCGCCTTGGAGAAGGAAGAGTTATATCAATATCTTCGATCGCATTGTGATAATCTTGATCGCTACCAGTGTTCAAAAAATTATAATGCTCCCGCTCCATTTAACAGTGAGAGTCAAAGTTGCCAGTCGGATTTATGATGGCGTTGAGTGAGGCCGAGACGGAGGTAACAATCAAAGATTTATGTCAACTGGAAAACTATCTGTACAGTCAATTAAGTAGTATGTTGAACTTGAGTAGCTGTACTAACGTCCCAACATTTCACTGAAAGAGTGTGATTTACTGCCGTGAGTACTGTAACGCGTAGAGTTTATGTCAATTATGGCGACACTTGTGGCAATGAACTCAAAAAGATGCAACACTTTAAGGAATTTATTCTATGAATTCTAATGGCAGATAGCGTCCTCCTTCATAATGTAAAATAATTGTCCACAATCACTATTCTCACCGACTTAATAATTGAAATAGTTCATTCCGAAGCCGAGCCAACGAAATTTCTGGATTACACCTTTTCCATGACGTGGGGGCAATGTGGTGGGTTAAGATAATCAGAAATTGGCTACGTGCTAGGACCTTTCAGTAATATTTAATTAGAAATTAGCGAGAACGTAAGCAAAAGGCTAAAATTTAAATGCCCGAAATTAAAATCCTACGCTCGTTTACTTGGTCCATCAAAATCACATTCCGAAGTCTGAATTCAAGCAGCTCCTATCCCATCCATAGTGTCAAGATTTTCCTACCCACAAGTTTCGAGTAATACTTCATCGCCTGCTTGATATTCCTATTACCAGCTCTATAGCACGTTGTTACAAGTGCCAAACGGTGAAATTTGATGTATTGGGTGATCATGCCGGAGTGGGCACTTAAGGAGTTAAGCTGCACCAACACATTGCGAAAATCCTCAGCACATCCAGCACATCAAAAAGAATCTCAAGCTAAGATATCAAACGTAGTGAAGCACAGCAAATAATCAAAATATTTTACAGCACACGTCAATTTTATTCCTTCCAAATGAGAATCAAGTGGGGGAATGTAAGAAACTTGCTATGTACTAAAACCCATAATACAAAAAAAACAAAATGCAAGAATACTACATGTACATCAGCATATTAATAATGTTTATTAATGAGTTGCCAAGAATGAATCTGGTCAACGCACTACAGTATAAGTTATTTTCGCACTGGACTGCTAAAAACAAATGCATACAACTGTAACTGAGAAACATAAAACATGGTAAAAATAATTAAATCCCATCAAGGAATTACTGACACAACTCATAGGAGCATTGCTCATTAGGCTGACTTCACTGTGCTTAAGAACATAAATCTATAGATCAAGTTTGTTTGGCTCTGTACTAGATAATTGTTAAATAGGTACATTGCCATGGAGCTTCCTCTACAATAAAAAATTTGCAGTCATGATCTTCACCTTAGGTGGGAAAAAACTAGGAAAAGTAACGTTTATACATAATATTCTTGAAATTTTTGCACAATAAGAACTAAAATTAAAAGAAAAAACAAATGAATTACTCAACAAACTTTGGGGATTTTGAACACAATACAAAAACTAGCAGATTTGTTTGATAACAAAGTAAACAATTTAATTTGTAAAGGTATTTGATGTAAATACCATGAAAATGTTAATTTAGTGTGAATAATTAGATGCAACAACTCATCTTGTTGTTGACAGTAGTCAAGAAACAGAAAGCAAATAGTAATATCAAATAAATACTCATTGCTTGTAAATGCCAGAGTCAAAGCAAAAGGTAATGAGGAAAAATTACTGTCTTCAACCAAAGCTATGCATTGGTAAATTTTTGTCATTTTATAACAGATAAATTTCAATATTTTTTTCAATGGCATTTATCCTTGTCAAGATGCAGAGGCTAGAGATGAGGACACAAGAGAACAACACAAGAGAGTAACAGCCTGGAACACGTATATTATTCTTAACCTGTGTTGCGAGAAGTGAGATCACTTCTCAAATGCAACACTAAACTAGAAACTGAAGCATCATGTTCTCAAAAAGAGAACATTCTTTTTGAGAACATATTTCAAATTGTCAAAATATCCTCAACTACAAAGATAAGGGATTAACCGTATTACGGGTTAATTCCTGACAATCCTACACTCAGATACCTTGTTTTGTCGTCAATAATGTCAAAGACTACTTGAATTACAAAGTTAGTGTAATTATCCAATTCACTGATCTCCATGAACCATAAATCTGTGAAATTTATCTATATTGCTTTTATGGCTCTTAGGTATAAACATATTTAAGTACAACTTCAAAGAGATATACTTACTAACTGCACTTAATGACAAGTAATGATACCATTTCAACCGTGCTGTCATGTAACTCTCACAACCAACGAATGATAAGTATGTATAATCTAAGACCAGAAAATACAAGGAATACAAATATTACAAATATACTATTATCGTTAATCTTTTGCCTGTGTTGACAAGAGTGAATCTTGTCAGCATCCTACAGCTTATTCTGCATGCATACAAGTCAAATTAGTTCGGACAACCACAGTTCCCTGAAGGAATTGTATACTACAAATATGGTGAAACCTAATTGGATGACACAGCGGAACATATTAAGTCCTGACAGTAACTTGTTGAAATCAAATAAAAGTTTTCAATGTCTCTGTATGCTAGTATATTTACTCTTTTTTTACTTCTATATTACTTTACAGCATAACTGCCGATTCAAGATTGCCTATGTTTGCTTATATTCACCTGCTATTTGCCTACTGCTCACCTATTAATCTACTGCAGTACTGTTTACCAAAATTCTTTTTTACTAAAGTTTTTATATGCTTGTTTACTCTTGTCAGGGTATTTGCAAGTCCTGCTGTCTCTTTAAATTGTTGCAGCATAGCTACTTAACTATGTTCACCAATGTTTGACTATGTTTGCTTATAATCTGCCTATACCTTTTCTCACCTTTTTGCCTCTTTTACCTCATTGTACCTTTTATCTCAATTACGTTTTAATGCCAAATCCTTTATGTTAGTGCCTTTGTTATAACCCTTTATGGATTCCTTTGTTCCACACCACAATTTGCTACGTGTCAACTTTCTTACTGTTAATTGGAAATCTCATTGATCATTTTCCACGGAGTCATGTAACCAGTTCAACTGAAGAAAGATCAAACCTATTTTCATCATGTTTTCTCAAAACTCTACTTTAACATCTTCTGATCTACTTCTAACTTTGTTTCAACTGGCTGAATATTATTCCAGAAATGTCATCAAGACTCTATTTCCACTTAATTTGGCTTTATTATCAATTACTCCACTTTACTCTGCTTTATTTATGCCAAAGATAATTTCCAAGGATTATTAGTATAGTCATAAGCTTACCTACAGAAACTATTGCATTTACTTATGAAATAAAAAGATGCAGCAAGATGCAGTGAGGTTCACCAGGGAGCCAGTCTTAAGAGTACTTCAAGAGTGTGTATTGCAGGAGCTAGCAGAGACATATTTATTTTTTCAGTCTTGTATTTATTTCACTCTTCAAAGTTTAACAAAAACTTTTATTTTCAATTAAATCTTATTTTTTCTTTGCTACTTGCCTGCCCTCTGTAGCAAATTGGACTTGACCCCCTCAACGGAGCTACATTGTCCATACATAAGTATGAGTACTATATAATAAAATTACACACTTCCTCTTCTATCCCAACAGCTCTACATCCATTTTTGTACCATGCATCATCATTTTCATAGTTTGATGGAAACTTCTTAAATATATTTCCTATTGGCATTATTTCTGATAAAATTCTGGCCAAATGTCACTTATTTACATAACTTTATTTTACCAATCATCATACATCCATAAACTATACTTTACGGACCATCATTCTGCCAATTCTCTGCCTTTAAATATCCAAATATTACTCTGATGGTAAATAAATTATCCAGTGTATGGTAAAGAGATTCAGCAAGATTCATCAAATAAAACCAGTTTGATTGACTTGTCAGTAAAGTGTACTGATGTACTTGAAGTAATGATTTGTGTTTCATTCTTGCTCTTAATTCACTCCCAATAAATAATATACTATTGTACATATTTATCTTTTTTTGCTTGTTTGTTGGTTGTTTTGTCCTCTAGCTAAGATCACTGCATCCAATAAAGACTAAAAATGGTTATACATGATTATTTCAAAAGTGACAAGTCATTGTTAAGCTTTAACTTTAAAATATGTTGATGAGAAGATTCACTTCTGATCATGTAAGTAGCCTTAGTGGTCTTGCATTCTAGTCTTATGAGCATATTATATACTTGTAGCTTCTAGTCTGCTTTGTTCTATCCTGTTCTGTATTTGTCGGTTTTGTCAATGATTAGACTAAAATAGAATCTGTTGAGATATTTGCTGAGATTAATACCTCTGCTATACATTGGACTAAATTCCACAACTTTTCTGAGCCTAATTTTTTGTTTTAAGGTATGTGCATATTGTTATTTTTGTATCTTTATCTCTTTAACCCAATAGGCTATGAACATTGCTCCTTCTTGAAGGTTGTGTTTAGCAGAAAAAATTCACTATAAGCACACTATTCCCCTAAAAATTTATTTTTTTTGTACTTAAAAACTGTTCTGCATCTCAAACAAGAATACCTAATCTTACATACTGTTAGAAACATGAAACACAACAGAATACAGGAAACTGTGACAAAAATATGTACATTTATCATGCACTAATTGTGTTGATAGAAGTGAGCTAACTTCATCAACACAACAAAATATATAACCCTACTAGAATCTGTGTAGCCAATTTATTTGGAATGTCATAAATGAACACTGACCACAGTTATAAAAATAGAATTAATCCCTAAGGGAGTTAATTCCTAACACATACCCAAGTTTTACAATGTACTTTTTTTTCTTAGTTAATTTTGGAAAAATCATTTACACATGCAAACTTATTTATAGTCAATTTAATTTGCTGCACACAAAATCGATAGTTTCTTTTTTTTCAAATAAATGCAAATAAGTAAAAATCTTATCTCTCTTTCCATAAAAACATGATTTCCAGATTTAAGGCAGAAAAGTATAAAATGAGTGATAAATGAAAAAGATAAACCTGATAGCTACCAATGTTTTCCATCTTAAACCATGTATAATCTGTCTTTCAATGTATCAGTTTCCAAGTGAAATGAAAGGAAAGACATTTACAGATCTTTTTGCCTACTTTGTGAGGGTATCCTCTTGCAGTGACAGTAAGTATAGTTGATTCAATTCTGGAAATACAGTACTTCAGTTTAATAGACTTGGTATATATTAAAATGGGGATTAGTGGGTGTGTCAACTAAAAACAAGTCACTGTTAGGAAAATATAAATACAACATATAATACAAGAACTTAGAAAAATACAAATACAGCAAATAACACAAGAACAAAGACACTTAATATTAACCTACATATATTGCTGAAAGTGAGATAACTTTCACAGCATATAAAGCATAGCAGCATGAAGAACAGGGTTCAGTTCTTTAAAGTATGTTAAACTAAAACTGAAACCAAACTGAAACCAAAATGAAATTATTGACAAATTTTACTGCAGCTACAGAATAGAATTAGCTCCCTTAGGTGGTAATTTGTAACTCTCTTGGTTTTCTTTAAACTAAAAAGTCTTTTTGTTTGCTATGCCATATTTTGCTCTGTACTGTAGGGGATGACATCAAAGCAAGAATGTAAAAAAGTCAACAAAGTTTATCAATTTGTAGGCTCAATATCAATACAGTTCTAGGTATTCTTGTTTTACAGCTTATAACGTAATCAATTTTTTAAATTGCCAAAATCAACTTTGTAAGTTAGTAAAAAAAGGGATTAAATAATTTACTCATGTAAGCATTTTGAGCAAAACCAAAAAAACAGTGGTAAAGATTGCCACAGAAAGACTTGATGATCACATACATTGAAATTCAATAATTGGACAAGGTAGATTGTGCTGGCATTGTTGCAGATTCAAGTGAATGTAAGTACTCTTTGATGACAATTCAGGAAACAGTACTGATATGCACATTACTGTTTTGAAAGTACAAATTATCTACTTAAAAATAGGGACTATTATGCACACCACATATGTTAATTATCATAGAAATTAAAAGTATAGAACAATTAAACTAGGCATAAAAAAAGTGTGCTTGATTTGTAGAATTATTGAAAAATGCATGAAATATTGAATATTAGGATAAACAATAGAAGTTCATAAAGTAAAGCGAGTAATTTAGTAAATGACAGAAATGCCATAATATTGGTAAGATAATGAAAAATAATGCAGTTTGTCTTTTACGATTTACTAGTTAACCTTGTTACTTACCAGAAAGTGTTGATAAATTTGATAAAAATCTTTCTGAAAATTTATAGAAACCTACAGGTTTATGAGGTTCATAAATTTATGTCATGCAATTTTTATTTGCATTAAAATATACAATAATCATGCAAAAAAATTTTTACCCAAGATGCATCAAATGTATTTTAACAAAATGACTTGGGATAAATTTCAAAACTCACTGGTTCTAATCATAATAGATATTATATTGGTAATCAGCTGCAGCTTATACTAAAAAATGTTGTCATTTGTTATTCTGAAAATAGCTTTGTGAATTGGAATTTCATTTCCAACAGTGGTTGCTAGAATGACATTGAGCAAACAACTGAACTATTGCAAACAAATTAATCAGGTGTTATGACTATAACAAGCAAAGAAGCAAGCAAAATGAAAAACTGTTTACCAGCATATTAGCAATCACTACTTGTGTTGCTGGAAATGGATATATTTCACAGCAACACACAAATTATAATGCTAACCTGTTGTCACAACCCAAAGATACTCTATACAGTCTGATACACCAAATATTAAATCAAATCAAAATTTCTGCCAAAGCTTTTGCTGCTATCTAACAAAAGTAACTCTTTGTGATAAGAGAAAGAGGAGACGATACAATAATATAGTATATTAGAGGCACCTAAAGTGTGTGTGTGAAGTCCGATGTACGGCAGAGGGCAGGCAAACAGCAAAACAAAGAAAAGATTTAATAAAA